>SNQJ01S0052975.1:0-45528 GCA_010110895.2 Picea sitchensis | reverse complement strand
GCTTCGAATATCCCCATTTTCAAGGATGTACATCCTTCCTCGATATCTTAACAGTTCGTCTGCTTCCAGACTATATCCTTCATACTTTGGATCTAATTGCCTCCCACTATGGAGGTTTGAAGTAACCTTTAAACACCAACTATCTCCTTGGAGTTGCGTCAACACATGTTCCCTTAGATTGACCTTTAAAGGTACCAAGGAGAAGACACGTGGTCTCCTGCTCAAGGCATATGCAAGAACATTTTCCTTTCCCTTGATGTATGAAATACCAAAATCGTACTCACTCATAAACTCACTTCATCGCCTTTGTCTGGCATTCAGATCCCTTTGAGTGAAGAGATGTTTTAAACTTTGATGGTCTATTTTGAGCTCAAATTTTTGCCCCACACGATAGTGCCTCCAAAGTTTCAGAGGTAGCATTACAACTGCCAACTCTAAATCATGAGTAGCGTAAAACTCTTCGTGTTTCTTCAGCTTCCTTGATGCATAATCTATCACTCCTCCATCCTGCATTAGCATAGCCCCCACCCCTTGTTTCGAGGAATCCATGTAGACTATGAAGTCCTTTTCCATATCCAACACTTGTAGAATTGGTGCACTAGTTAGTAACCTCTTAAGCTTAATGAATGCACTATCACATTCTTTTGTCCATTCATAACTGACCCCCTTGAGCTGAAAAGTGGTGATGGGTTTCAATATTTTTGAGAATCCTTCCACAAATCTCTGATAATAGTCTGCTAGCCCCATGAAGCTTCTCACCTCATGGGCATTTTTCGACACTGGCCACTCCATAATGGCCTTTACCTTTTCTGGGTCCACAAAGATTCCTTCACTGGAAATGATATGACCTAAATAGTGGATCTCTTTATGAAAGAAGGAACACTTAGACAACTTCCCATACAATTTTTTCTCTCTAAGGTAGGACAACACCACTCGTAAGTGTTCCTCATGTTCTCTTTTCTTCTTGGAATAGATGAGGATGTCATCTAGAAAGACTTTTACAAAATAGTCTAAGTACTTCCGGAATATGTCGTTCATGAGGCTCATGAATACTGTTGGTGCATTGGTCAATCTGAAAGGTACTATGACAAACTCGTAATGTCCAAACTGAGTTCGAAAGGCAGTTTTAGGAATATCGCCTTCCTTAATCCTTAACTAGTGACACCCTGATCGCAAATCGATCTTTGAGAATAACGCTGCTCCTTTCATCTGATCAAAGAGGTCATCTATCTGAGGCATTGGGTACATATTTTTCACTGTAGCATGGTTCAAGTCCCTGTAATCTATACACAATCGTAAGGAACCATTCTTCTTCTTTACAAAAATTATTGGTGCGCCCCAAGGTGAGACACTAGGCCTTACTAGCCCTAAGTCCAGTAACTCTTTCAACTGCATTTGCAACTCACAAAGTTCTGGCGCTATCATCCGATATGGATTTTTGGAAATTGGTTATGCACCAGGTTTTAGCTCAATAGTAAAATTGAGCTCCCTCTCAGGAGGTAACCCTAGTAACTCATTCGGAAAAACATCCTTAAATTATGACAATACTGGGTACTAATCTAATGAGGGTCCCTTCCTTTCATTCACTGCTTCCACTACATATAGTCGACACCCTTGCCTCAAGCATCGCTTAACCTTCATAGTTGAGATAAAGCGTAATGAAACCTTTCTCCATACACCCTGGATCTCTACTGGTCTTCCTTCATTGTCGACACAAAGCACTATTTTTGTGAAACAATCTACCAAAGCTCAATGAGCTTCTAGCCAATCCATTCCAATGATTAGGTCGTACGCCCTGAGAGCATTGACATATACCTTCAACCTGGTAGTACACACTCCTAGGTCTACTATACAATTATCAACACTAGGTCCTACCGCTTGTTTTTCCCCGGAATCCATCTCGACTTGTTTAAATTCATCATGCTCGTAGGTTGCCAACCCACTCTTTTCTAATGCAGATGGTGAAATGAAACTATCTGTAGCACCAAAATCAAATAAAATATTTACATTTTTCTGATTTAGCATACCTAATGACTCCACCTCCATGGATTAATGTTCGGCCTAGCGCTTATTAACCACTGCGTAAATCTGGTGGCTGCTACTTTCTCTTCCCATCAGGGCCTTTCCTTCTCTATGCAAAGATCCTTATTGTAACTCTAGGCAGTCATGTTGGTAATGGGGTCCTCCACATCCCTAACATGTAACATGTGATTGAACCTACGCACTATTATGTGACTGTCTTTGAAATGAGTTCCTTCCCCTGGAACCCCTACCCCTACTAGTTTCTCCCTGAGATGGTCGTGGACCTTCCTGCATCGTTGGTGATGAACGAGATGCTGCACTCGCTACCATTGAAATACATGTGGTGACTATCCTTGGTGAGACTCTATTACCATATGGAGGTGACCTTGAGCCCCCTCCCCTGGGAAATGTCCTAGGGGCCTTCCCCACGAACCCAGGACAATGCGGAAAGGTTGGTCTCATACCTCCAGTTAAGTTCATGTGTTCCTCTGCATAACGCACATTTTCCACAGCTTCCGCTACTGAAGATGGTTTCCACATCTGCACCATAGCCCTTATCTTAGGGTTCAACCCATAGACAAATAATTCTACCTATCGTTGGTCATTATCCATATATGAACCATATTTGACCAATTCCATAAACCTAATCTCAAATTCCTCTACGGTCCTATTTCCTTGTACTAGAGAATGAAATGCTCTTACCTGTTGTTCCTCATAGTAAGCTGGCAGATATTTTCTTCGGAACCTCTCCTCGAAAAGTTCCCAAGATACGGTGTCCGAGGTAAGAAGCAGTTGTCTTTCCAGGTTGCCCCACCAGTTCAAGGCATTGTCTCTCAACTGAAAAATTTCTATCTTCACCTTTGAGGTGGATGCATAGTCCCTTAAGGAAAAACACCTTGTCATGCCTTCCAACCGTGCTTCTGCGCGTTCACTGGCACGACCCCTAACAAACTATGGAAGTTTGATCTTCTGCAGTTCTCTAGTGATGTCTTCGGGTGGAGGTCCTCCCCCTTAATCCCTCGACGGTTCAGGATTACCCGTTCCAGATGGTGGGGGTTGCACTCCGATCCCTATTGATTGACACCCCTTTAAAGTCTCATTTATGGCCTCCAAAGAGCGCAGTATGAGAGCTAGTTCAGTCGATGGTGGTGGCGGTGCTGGCGGTGTTGGCAGTGCCTGGGACGATGCTCCTCTGCCTCGATTCCCTCAAGTCCTAACCATCCTGTATGATTTAACCTGCATCAACCAAAGTTGTCAGGGTGAGTTCAAGGACGTTTCAAATTTGCGCAACTTAAACTAGAAAGCAGAGTTAGGCATAAGTTTTTCTTTACTTGTCTGTAAACAAACGTTACTCTCTTTAGGGGAGTGGCTAGGTTAGGGCTAAAGCGTCTAAGCTTGATTTCTTTGCCTAAGAAAAATATTGACCCCTCTCGCCTCGTAGCTATGCTAGCTTTGCGCCATACTCACCAATTCCTCTAGTTTACTTTCCTAGCGTGCATGAAACCCCCTCCCGCTTACCTTGGTCTAAGCCCCTAAACTTTTCGTCTAAAACTAATTAATGCAATTTTCAACGTAAAGTCGATTAATTATTAGGAAATTAAAATCTAAACTAAATTTTAACCCTAATTCCAATCGTCTTAAACAACTCATTCATTTAATCCCGTAAATTAATATTATTATTAATTAATTTATTAAGTACCTAATTAATCATTAATTTAACTTAAATTATTCACTTTGATTAACCACCTTTGGTTAATCATATTAACTTATAATTAATTTAAAACCTAAATTTAAATATGTTTAACCTAAATTTTAAATCTATTATTTAAATGTGGATTATTTAAAACATGAATAATTTAATTAAAATAAAAATAAAAAAAATTAAATGTGGACAAATTAAACAATTGATCTCAAATCTAATATAATTTTAAACAAAAAATTAAAACAAAATAAAATAAATATTATGTAATGATTAAAACAAAGAAAAAAAAATATTAATTCGAAATGACATTGTGGGTCCTCGCATGAGGCCCATGTGCCCTAAACCCTAAATGCACTATCTCCTTATGCCCTAACCCTAATTGACATGTCGTCTATCTCATTTGTGAATGCGCCCTGAGCCTCTCCTACTCTGCAACTACGACGGAGTTATGGTGATGGTTGGAGGCTCCTCCCTCAATGGCTCCACGCTTGGCTCTAAGTGATGGCTTGGCAGTATACATTCCTTATAGTGTTGTGTACCCATGTAAGATCTAATACTCCCTTTAGGAAATCGCACTCCCGCTGAATCTTGACCTGTGTTTGGCCACTAAAGAAAATCACATGCGCCTCTCTCATGAGTTCCTCCTTCGTGGCCTGGTACCTAGCGTACAAGCTCCCAGTCTCGACTGATTGGTTCTCTGTCTTGATTGACCGGCGAGATGTGCACGGATTATGGACTCATCGGATTTATCCTTAGCACTTGGTTTAAATGTTGCCTCTATAGCGTCATCTGTTTTTTTTTCTCATCCTTCGACTGTGTGGATGTTTTCAGATGTGTTTTGCACCGTCTTTTCGTCCCTTGTGAGATTGGCGCTTGGGCGTTGGCTTGTATGTTATGGCTTTGTTAACTAACATGTGTGTTGTGTTACAGGTTCTTGACTCAATTCTTTAGTGCCGCGTAGAGCACTCCGCCCTGTACATAGTTTTTTTTTGTTTATAATAATAATAAAAAAATTCTATGTGTGCAGCACGTGGCTCCTCTATTGTGGATTTGTATTTTGCGTTGTAGAGGCTCCTATTGTGCTGCCCATGTTCCAGTTATTGGTTTCAATGCAGTCATGACATATGAGCATTTTTCATCATTTATGGTGTTTATCATAGTTCAAGTTGTGACGTTGGGGCATTATATAAGGCGTATTGTGTCGGCTAAGATGTTCAAAGTGGAAATAACTCTTGTAATCTCTATTGGAATGTTTGTGTCTATTGCATTGGTAGAAATATTGGTTGCATCAGTGGCTGCAAGCCCCACAAATGGATGGAGTGGATGAAGTCTAAGTCTTCTTGATCCAACCTATGCAAGCAAGTATATTCCTATTATTGCAAGTGTTAGTGAACATCAACCGCCTACTTGGCCTTCATATTTTATGGATATAAATGTACTAGCATTTCTAGTGCCTGCAGGCATCATTGCATGTTTCTTTCCATTGTCGGATGCAAGCTCTTTTTTGGTTCTTTACATTGTGACATCAATGTACTTTTCTGGTGTAATGGTGCACCTTATGCTAGTGTTGTCTCTAGCAGCGTGTATTTTATCTGGCATTGCTCATTCTGAAGCTTTCACAGTTTGAATAATTGGAGATAAGGTCTTCTGGACCAACATTGTTTTATTTATATTATTATTATTTTTGTTTACATCAATTATTATGGCTGTGTGTGTGGTTGCGATGCCCTCGTGGGCTCCTCCTTGGATACTGAGCGTTGGACATGGGTGTTGTCTTGCATGTTGATATATGACTTGCAATGCTTAGCTCTTGGTTGATGCTGATAACTAAAGGTTTAGAGATTGTGCCTTTGGGTTCAATAATTTTTAGTGCATGGGTTTTGGCCCCTTGTGGGCTCCATTCTCTCGATTGACACTCCATCTGGGCATCGCCTTGTAAATTGACCATCAATTCTTGATGTATCCTTGGCTCTTAGTTGTGTGATGACTTGTAAAGCCAAATTGGAGGTTGTCCTTAAAGGCCAATATTTTTATTTATATTATTACTTTTTTGTTTTGTTTGAATCTATTTTAAGTGAATGTTGGTGTAGAAAACTTGATCTGATGCAGAGAACCTTAAAATTAAACCTTATACGTTTTACCTCTAGCCCTCTACTGTGTTTTGGCTTCCGATAAAGGGAACATGTCATCAATGTCTTCCCTTCTATCGTTATTGAAATATATGTTTAAATCATAGATCCTAGCAATGCTCCTTATAATCTTTTAGATATTTGTTTTTATTATCTTTGAAGATTCAACAGGACGCAGATTGTACTTTGACCCATTTTGGGATGGCTTGTTTTACTCTGTGAGAAGGCTATTGTTTCTAGAATCCTGATCGGATCGGCATAAAATGGTAAAATGTTATTTCCAGGTCTAATTGTAGTTATCAATTGTAAATTATTAGTGCATGTGATACGTTATTTTAAATGTCTCAAATTGTTCTCTACTCATGGCTTCTATGTCTCTAGTGTTCTCGGACATAAAACATGAATTGGAAATTCGATATGCTAAAGTTTGATATTGTCGTTTTATACTACTGAGTCGTATGGATCGTAGATGAAGAGGTTGCAGACATTGCAGACCATGTTGGCAAAAGACAAAATATCAGTGCTATGGGTGGTGAAGCCTAGGTTTCAGTTTTGAAACCGGGCTCTGATACCAAGTGTAAGGCCCATATTTAACAAAGCCTAAAAACAAATTGTAAATTTAAACAATTAAGATTATTTTGACGTATAAACAATACGTAATTTCTTTATTTAGCATATAAGCAACAGGAATTTAAATTTATGAATAGCATGCTAATAATTTTAAATAACCATCACATGTTCATGAGAATGCGTACATAAAAATACCTCTGTTTGATGCTAAATTCCTGACCTTTGGTTGTCCTCTCTGCTCCTCTGCCCAGACTCTACTTGATGCTCTGACCAAACCCTCCCTAAAATCGACTAACCACCCAGCCAGCTAGGAGCAGCCTATCCAACTCCCTAGCTCCAGGATTCCATGAGGATTCCTGGCCCCCAAGCCCAAAACTCCCAGCAACCTGGTACCCCCTCCAACAGTTCACCCAAACTCTAAAACCAAACTCCCAAAACCAGAAAAATATCCAACAGAAAAATACAGTCCTCTCCTCCAAATTTTTCATAATAATCCTTCCCGAAAGCCTCTACCCAGTCATATCTCCCCCCATTCACCGACTCCCTACCCTCCTTTAATGCCACCCACCTTATCCCTCCATTCATTACCTTATCCTACCATATATTACCTTATCCCTCCACTCAATGCTTCGTTCCCCCCTTGCATACGTAAAGTCTTATAATAAATAATTTAAAGTTATTAAGCCCTTTAATTCATAACTCAAACCTTTAATGAGTCAATTAATTAATTAATTAATCAATCAATCAACAGATATAAATAATTAATTATTATTATTAATAAATAATCATTGTTTAACTAAAACATATTAGGACAGTTAATTATCTAATTAATTATAGGTGATAAACCTTAAGCAATCATTTAACTAGGGTTGTTACATTTGGGTGCAAAACTAGGAGGATCACTTCAACTGGACATGACGTACGCTACAATCTCGATTGTTGGTGGAAAATTTACTCAACTATACAGAGAGACGAGACTGGCATATACTGTAAGTGACCCCAAAAACCCAAACAATTATCCAGTCTATGTTGTCGATGATGAACTAGAAAACTGCATTTTATCAATCGACGATGATTTTGATGAATGTATTGAAGAAGAAAACAAAAAAATAGAAAAACCCAAGAAAAGTGTAAATAGTAGAGCAGGAGTATGGAAAATGTTTTTCAATGGCGCTTCATCCTGCAAAGGGGAGGGGGCTCGAGTGTTATTCGTTGCACCCGGGGATGAGTATGTCATCTCGTTTCCATACAGATTGCAATGGGAAATTGATTATACTAATAATGTCTATGAGTACGAGGCTCTGGTCTTAGGACTAGAGGCTGTCAGAAAACTAAAAATTGAAAATCTAATAGTTTATGGTGATGCAAAACTTATTGTAAAACAAATAAAGAAGCAATATCAAGCTAAGCATCCAAGGATAAGGTCATATAGAAATTTCACCTGGGATCTGATTGATAATTTCTTCTTGTCATTTAACATTCATCACATTCCCAGAATGGAAAATCAATAGGCAGACTCCTTGGCCAAAGCAGTTGTGACATTTATGCCGCCTATTGTCCTAAGGATGAAATATCAAATATAAATAAGACATAGAGCTTAAATCCCAAATAGTGTGCAACACTGGTAAGTCATTGAATATAATGAGTAGATTAAATAGTTTCTAGAGATGGTTGATGAATTGTCTGAGATCCATATAGATCAAGAAAACTAGAACGATCCTATTTGGATCATGCAGGAAGGAGAAGATCCTGAAAAGTTCCAAGATAAGATAGTGAATCACCGAATGCTTATACTTAAGAATAATCAGATCCCCAGAGGTCTGATACCCTTAGAGAGATTGTTTGACAAAGATGACATACCCTTGAACTCTACCCTACAACCTCAGCCCCAGGAAGTTGAAGACTGTGACATAGGAACTAAAGAAGAACCTAAGATACTCAAGTTATCTAAATACCTCCCAGCTCAGGTGAAGAGTAAATATGTCGAATTTATTAAACAATACAAATATGTCTTTGCCTAGTCCTATGACGATTTAAAAACTTATGATACATCTGTGATTGAACATAAGATTCCTTTGAAGCATGGTATCAAACCCTTTAGACAAAAGCTGAGACAAGTCAATCCTATCCTCTTGCCAGTAATAGAAAGAGAGGTCAAGAAGCTTATCGATGCAAAGATTATTTTCACACTTCGGTATTCTGAATGGGTAGAAAATTTGGTACCTGTCAAGAAGAAAAGTGGAGAAATAAGGCTCTGTGTAGATTTAAGAAATTTGAACCGATCATCCCTAAAGGACAACTACCCACTGTTAAAAATGGATCATGTTATGGAAAAAGTAGTTGGAGCTAACAAAATGTCTATGATTGATGGTTTTTCTAGGTAAAACCAAATTTTTGTCCACGAATATGATAAAGAGAAAATTGCATTCACCACTTCGTGGGGAACTTTCATGTATGATAAAAAGCCATTCAGTTTAATGAACACAGGGGCCACTTTCCAAATAGCGATGGATATAGATTTCATTAGTGAGAGAGATAATTTTTTTGTCATTTACTTAGATGATCTAACCATCTTCTTGAATTCGAATGCAGAACATCTGGCTCATCTCAAACAAACCTTTGAGAAATGTCGAAAATTTGGTTTGTCTCTAAACCCTAAAAAGTCTCATTTTCCTATGCAATAAGGCAAGCTTCTAGGTCATATAGTTTCGAAATATGGAATCAAGGTTGACCCCAAGTGAATCGAGGCTATCGACATAATAAACATTCATAGAAACAAAAAATAAATCCAGTCATTTTTAGGAAAAATAATTTTTTTGAGAAGGTTTATCCCTAACTTTACTGAAATTGTCAAATTAATCACAGATATGATGAAGAAAGATAGTGAAATCAAATGGAATGTCGAATCCAAAGCGTCATTCGAACAAGTTAATAAAGCTAAAAGAGAAGCTCCAGTATTACCTAGTCTAGACTATACACAATAATTCATGATCTTTTCTTTCACATCAAAACATACTATCACAACTATACTCCTCCAAAAGAATGAAGAAGGTTTCGAGCAGCCGATATCCTTTTTTAGTAAAAGTCTCAGAGATGTTGAATTAAGATATGATATACTGGAAAACCAGGCTTACACGATGGTGAAATAGCTAAAATATTTCAGGAAATATGTATTGCACTCCAGGATAATCTCTTATGTGCCAACAAGCTCTGTCAAAGATATATTGGTACAACCGAACAATGATTGTAGGAGAGGTCAATGGTTAGCCAGAATTCAGGAGTTCTATCTAGAATTAAAACTGAACAAGCTGGTCAAAGGTCAAGGTCTGGCGAAATTATTAGCCGAATCAAATTTCAGAGCACTCGGGATAAACCACCTGGAATCACATGGATATATCCCGGATATTGAGGAACTTGATGATCAAACCCCTGCAGTCTAGATCGAGGATAAATTTTCTTCCTCAGATTGGTATCGATACATTCATTTGTACCTCCTCACCCTTTGTTTCCTGAGTGACATGACCACATCCAAATCAATAACGTTGAAGTTACACATAGTTAAATATTGTATTATTAAAGGTCAACTGTACTAGAAAGATCCTCTAGGTTTCTTGCTATGTTGTTTAAAAAAACCTAAAACAAATAATGTCATAAACGAATTTCATGAAGGAGTGTGTGGAGGACATCACGCTTGGAGGGAAACAACATACAATATTATAAGAGTCACATATTATTAGCCAAAAAGGTTTACCGATGTGAATGCCAAGGTCACAGCCTACAACCATTTCCAATTGTTCTCTAGTAAGAAAACGATTCTTGCACTTCCTTTAGTCCCAGTCAAAATAGAGGATCCTTTCCAACAATGGGGTCTGGACTTGATTGGAGAAATACATCCACAGTCAAGCACCCAACATAAATGGATTTGGATTGCCACCAATTATTTCACAAAATGGGTTGAAGCTATTCCAACTTGGAATGCCAATGATTAAGTAGTTATAATTTTTTTGAAGGAGAACATCCTATCCAGATTTTGTTGCCCCCGAAAAATAGTTACGGACAATGCCCAAGCATTCAAATATATGGCAATGGTAAAATTTTGTCACAAATATAACATCGTACTAGGACATTCAACAACCTACTATCCTCAAGGAAATGGGCTCACTAAATCGTCCAACCAAATTTTGATGAATATAATCAAGAAAATTTTGACAGAAACAATAAAGCTTGGCATGTTCATCTAAAGTATGCCTTATGGGAAAACTGAATCGGCACTAAGAAATCGATAGGAAACTTTCCTTTTCATATGGTTTATGGTACTGATGTCATCATCCCCATCAATATCTCCCTTCCTATGATGAAGTTGTGGCAAGACGCAAAAGAGGAGACAAATTACGTTATGAGGAGGATAAACCAGAAAATTGAAGTCCAACAAAACAGGCCTGAAATAGATGATAGACGTAAAAAATACCAAGATAATATGAAATCCCTTTTCAATAAAAAATCAAAAGATGGGGAGTTTCTTCCCGGTGATCTAGTTTTAAAATGGGATGCCAGAAGAGAAGATGCGGAAAAACATGGTAAGTTTGATCACCTCTGGTTCAGACCATTCAGGATTGCAACTATGGAGGGAAAGAAGTTGTTCCTAATGGAAAACCGCGATGGAAAAACTTTTGACGCCCCTATCAATGGGCACTATCTAAAACATTTTGTGCAACAATCTTGTTTCACATTACTATTGTATATACCAGTTTGGTTTCTCATTTAAATTTTCAGTTTCATTTTCTTTCTTTCACAAATTATCTAAATTTTACTTTCTGTAAATAAACCTATGTCTTACGCGATATAATAAAATAAAAATATAACAGGTCGGTATTGTATATCATTTCTATTTCTGCAGAATTCGCTCATTTTTCCTATCTTCGTCTTGTGCAGAATGCTTACTATTAGAAAAGAAATGAGAAGGTATCAGAATGCAACACTCAGTTTTCAAAAGATATTTTTTCTCTCAAAACAGGTGATGTTAAGCCCTAATATTGGCTCACTACCACTTAATTGGGGCATATTAGATTTGTAATGTTATTTTATTTATGTCGGCTTTAGGCCATTAGTTGTGATTTAGATTAGTAATGTTATTTTATTTATGTCGGCTTTAGGCCATTAAAACCTCCTAGTCTCCTATATATACCAAGGAGACATTTTAGAACTTGAATCATCTTGTACTTGAACATTTTAAGTGGGGTGAAGTTTACTACCCCTCAGAACCCAATATCTGATATTATCTATTTTTTCAAGGCGTTGAGTAATTGATTACTTTTCTTGAGGGTTTTCTATGCTATATTGATGTTTGGTTCTGTATATGGTATCGAGCTCAAGGTCTTGGGAGTTTCGCTGCTACATCTGAGACAACTTGTAATTTTCACGCTAACTTTTTTCTACAACGTTTCAGAAGGAACGGCTTAAAGGGTTTTATGAGACGGATCAGGGTACGTTAGGTTCAAAATTCAGCTCCCTAAGGACTTATAATTTCTGAGATACAACCTATACAATATAGGGCTAGGATGGCTACAAAGTGAGTCATTGAGGAATTTTTCGCTATAAAATATTTTCTGTAATGTTTCAGACCTAAACTCCGGGGACATTTACAGAAGTTAGTTTTCTATCTGTGATAAAAGTTCAGCCAATTCCGAGTCATCCTAAATTTATAGATACACCTTGTGTAGGATATGGGAATTTGACTAGTCCTATTAGCTAGTCTCAAGAAGGTCATTCAAGTGAAACAATCATAACTTCTTCCAGTATCAAATTGGGTGGAACTGGTTGCATTGGATCATGGACAATCTTTAGTATTTTGGGTCCCGAGTTTCAGAATTTTATATCAATTGTGCAATGGGGTACACTATACAAGTGAGATCTCTCGAAGACCAAAATCAACAAGTTGTGGGGAAGTTATGGTAAATTCCACTTGGCACATCCAATTGTGATCCCAGACACAGTGGCATTGAAGAGAAGACATGTCAGAGAAATACATAAGATAAAGTTTCATATTCAGAAGGGCCAAAAATTGGGAGATACAACATAGAGATATTGTCTATTGAGAACCACCTCAAAATCAAGGTTCAAAAAGTGATACTTAGCCAACATACCACCCAAAAAAGGAACTTCTACACCAAAATAAACCTCGAGAAAATCCTACTTGGACTCTTGATGAAGGTGAAGAAATCATTAGGGACATAAATATGAACACAAAATGAATGGATTCAATGGAAGCTAAGATGTATTCAATGGAAACCAAAATGGATTCAATGGAAACTAAAAGATGGATTCCGAGGAAGCTAAGTTGGATACTAAGATGGATTCAATGAAATACTCCAGGTTGGATACTAAGATGGATTCAATGGAATCTAAGATGGATGGATTAAAGGGAGATCATAGAAGTATTGAAAAGAAATTATATGAGAAGAAACACGAAAGTGAAAATGCATCCCATGAAATTCAGTGTGGACACAAGGAAGGTGAATCAAAGAATGGAGAAACTCAACTTTGGTTTGAAGACCAGCCAAGTTCCTAAGATTTGACATGAGGAAGTTTGATGTGAGGGAACCGATCACATGGACTACTCCGGATGGAGCAATTCTTTGATCTCCATAATGTGCCACATACACAAAGATGCAATTGCTTCTTTGGGAACCTAATCAATTTGTTTGGTATAGTTGGCTTTGTTCTAGCAAATCACTAGTCGCGGACATTTTTTACGGAGAAATGATATCACACTATGAGGATACAAAGGCAATATCTTCTTTAGCCAATTAGTAAATCTCAAGCAAAAGGTTGATTCTGATCACATTGAGAGCTTTCAAGGACAGATATAAAAAATGTATTAGATATTCTAGATGAGCACTTGATTGGCATATTCATAGGAACTTTTAAAGGACAACATTCAACATGAGGTTCGCCTTACAGAGACAATCATTGGAGAATGCATTTAAGGTGGCAAAAGAAATGTTGAAGGCCAAAAGAAATATGGCTATGGCTACTAGGGGACCTATCCTAACATCTATAGAGAACAATGCTCCTTCTCTAAAACCATTAACCTACAAAGGTTGACACCTCAACAATTGGAGGAAAGAAAAACAAAAGGTTTATGCTTTGGTGGCGGTAAGAATACGATGGGGACATAGTGTGGTGAAGAAATTATTCTACATAGATTGTGAAGAGGAAGAAGAACAAAACGAACCATCTCAAGATGAAAATGAGAAATTTCATGAAAGAGTTAACTCACGATGCTCGTGTATTCATTGTTTGGAATTGCTCCCTCAAACCCTGGTCGGAAGGGATACATCAAAAAGAAAAAGGTGTAGTCCTAATTGATTACATGGAGTTACTCATAATTTCATTCACCACAAATTAGCCAAAGAGATCATCAATTGCTTTGTATATCCAGTAGCAGAGTTTCAAGTAATGGTTGGGATGGAGGAACTATCAATTTCTCGGGGAAAATGCAATAAGATCAAATCTTACTAGGGGAGTATGTAATGAATGGTCCAATGATTGCTATACCCATGGGTTAGTTGCAAATGTTGTACTAGGAATCCAATAGTTACAATCATTAGGAACAATGGCTTTTTTAATTTTCAAGAACTTTTCATGAAATTTTTTATTGGAAGGAAAAGAAATTGAGTTGAGAGAATTATCAAAGGGAAAGCTGGTAAGGTGATAAACTCTAATGGAATGACAAAAGGTATTGAAGGGCATCAAGGCATTATTTCAAAAATATGCACACTAGATGTTCAAACATCTAAGCTATCTATTCCTCAAGATCTCAAAGGATCATTGATAAGCATTCCAAAGTATTTGAAGATATTCCCAAGGTCTCCCACCAACTTGAAACCATGATCATGAAATTCCACCTAATTCACCGGGAGTGTTCCTCCTAACATGGGGCCATACAGATACCCTTATGCTTTCGAGAAGAGTGAAATTGAGCAGCACATGGTTGAAAGAAATGTTAGAGGTAGCATCATTAGACCTAGCCAAAGTTCTTTACCTCTGCACCATTGGTAATGGCATTCAAGAAAGATAGCTCATGGCGTGTGTCCAGATTATAGAAACTCAACAAGATCACTATTAAAGATAAGTTTCCCATTCCAGAAGTGATTGATGAATTGTTAGATGAACTACATGGGTAATCAACACATTTACACAAGTGGATCTCCGTTCGAGGAATTATCATCAGATCAGAAGAAGGAAGAAGATATCCCAAGCAACATTCGAACTCATGAGAGGAGCCATTATGAATTTTTTGGTCATGCCTTTTAAGCCTTACAAATACCTTCCACATTCCAAGGGGTTTGATGAATTCCATTTTTCAAGCCTCCTTGAAAATTTGTGTTAGTATTTTTTGATGATATACTAATCTATAACAAGTCTTGGGAGGGTCATCTGCTTTATGTTGACAAAGGTGCTACAACTACAAAAGGGCGACAACTATATACCAAACCATCAAATGTTTCTTTGGAGTAAGGAGGGTGGGAAGTATTTGGGTCATATTGTATCTCATGTGAAGGTGTCAAGGTAGACCCTAACAAGATTAGAGCCATGATGGTGGTGATTGCCAAAACATTAAAATCTTAGAGGATTTTGGGTTTTGACAGGTTACCACTTAAGGTTTGTTGAACTATGGAAGAATAAGCGACGCAACTACTTGACACACTAACTAAGAAGGATGCATTTTCCATGGACTCGAGAGGCAACTAAAGATTTTGAACAACTTAAAGTGATGTGTACAGCTCACGACGACCCTCCAGGACTTCTGAAAACCTTTTTTGGAATGTGATGCCTCGGAAATGGAATTGGTGCTTTGTCCCTAGTAAAGGAGGCCCAGCTTGAAAGAGTCGACCACTCAAGGGAAGAGACTTACACAAATTACATTTATGAGAAGGAAATGATGGCAATAATACGTGCATTGGGAAAGTAAAGTCCCTTACCTAATAGGTAGGCACTTCGAGGTCCAAACGGATCATGATAGTCTTAAATGCTTCTTGGAACAAAGAGTATATCTTCGAGGAAGAACAACAAAAATGGGTAACCAAGATCTTGGGTTATGATTTTGAAATACGCTATAAAGGGAAGAAGAATGTTGTGGCGGATGCACTCTCCGAAGGATGAAGATGTTGAGGGCCTTTTCTCTATGCTATCTCGATCATCCAACCTGATTGGATAATACAAGCAAAGGGATGAATGGAAGAATGAAAAAGTGTGGACTCTCATTGAAAGGTTCGCGGCCCGGGATACGGTACATCGGTCTATTTACATGGAAAATGATTCACTATGGTACAAAGATCGCTTATATTTATGTAGAACTCCCAACTCAAACAAAGGTGCTATTGGAACTACACACCTCTCGATTGGGAGGGCTTTCGGGATTTTTGAAAACCTACCATAGAGTCGAGAAGGAGTTTTTGGGATGGCCTTAAAAGCCCGATGTTCAAAGGTTTGTGTGAGTGTTTGGTTGCCAACAAATAAGGTAGGAAACAATTAATACCGGGTCTTTTACAACCATTATCCATCCCAAATTCATTGTTGGGAGGTTTCCATGGATTTCATCGGGGTTACACCAAAAGTACGAAGGCAAGAGTGTCATCATGGTGATTGTTGATAGATTGACCAAATGCAGCACACTTTTGTGCACTCTCACTTATAAAGCTAGTACGGTTGCCACCACATTCATGGAGGCAGTTCAAAAGCTACATGGCAGCCCAAAGATTGTGGTAAGTGAGATCCATCTTCACGGACACTTTTGGACAGAATTATTTTCTTGTTTGGGTACTCAATTGGCTCATAGCTCATCCTATGTCTCAATCGGCCGGACAAATAGGATAGTGAACAAATGTCTAGAAGGATACCTTCCGACTTGCTTTGTCTCGATAAGCTCATGAGAATGGTTCAAATGGTTACCCTTGGCTGAGAATGGTGGTATAACACTTCCCCTTTCCACCTTTGCAACAAAAAATGACACCATTTATGGCACTTTATGGATACCACCCTCCTTCCATCCTTCTTCTCTAAAGAAAAATCTAAAGTTCAAGCGTTGGAGATCACATCGAGAATCAACAACAAGTTCTCCAAATCTTAAAGGAAAACATGACCATGGCACAAAATCGCATGGGGAAACAACAAGCATATCAACATCGTGAGTGAAAGCTTTGAAGTAGGGGATTGGGTATTTTAAGACTACAACCATACAAACGGATGTCCCTCAAAACGAAGCCAAGAAGGATAATAAATTATCACCAAGTACTAGCCCTTATAAGGTGTTGCAAAGATTGGTACTATGGCAGCCTGGTGGAGCTTACTGCGTCTTCACGAGTACACGGAGTTTTCCATGTTTCATGCTTAAAAAAGAAAGTTATGAAATGACAAGATCCCAGTTCAAACTATATTGCGAACTTGTGAGGAAAGGAAAAATGATATTGGAACTGAAGCCATCAACGACACAAAAGAATTAAATAGCGAGGAATAGATCAATTTCAAATTATCTCATTAAATGGAGAAAACTTCTGGGATTGAGAATTCCACTTGGGAAGATGAGTCTCTTTATCTGAGAAGCATCGAGTTACTCAAGCTTTGGGGACAACACTTGTCTCAAAGGGGAGGGGCATGTTAATCTAATATTGGATCATTACCACTTAGTGGGGCATATTAGATTAGTAATGTTATTTTATTTATGTGACTTTAGGCCATTAGTTGTAATTTAGATTAGTAATGTTATTTTATTTATATGCGGCTTTAGGCCATTATGTGATTTAGATTAGTAATGTTATTTTATTTATGTCGGCTTTAGGCCATTAAAACCTCCTAGTCTCCTATATATACCAAGGAGACATTTTCATTTTGAATCATCTTGTATTTGAACATTTAAGTGGGTTAAAAGGAGGTTGCCCCCTCGAAGAGGCTTACTATCTGATATTATCTATTTTTCAAGGTGTTGAGTACTTTTCTTGAGGTTTTTCTATGCTATATTGATGTTTGGTTCTTAACAGGTGATGAATTAAAATTCACTCTAATTAAGCATGTAGGTGGAATCTGAGGTATGAACTTCTATACTTAATATTCAAGATAAAATGTGAAAGAAATTCTATCACACATGAATAAGGTTCCACTCACTTAAATATAATCACCTGATCAAAGATCAGAAAAGTATATATCTGTAGGGTTCTGAGTCAAACGAAAATAAAGGAGAATAAAAATAAAAATGGACTTAAAAAGAGAATCTTGAATAATCAAGAAGTGCCCTCATGCGAAAGGTAATCTTGGTTACCTCGGACCCCCCAAATCCTAGTTATGTTTCTTTTTGCCTATCCTCAAGCTTTTACCCTATTCTGATTATACTACCTGGTGTTAAATCTTCATAGAAAGAAATAATTTCTCCTTGACTTAGAAAACTTAAAAAAATATCTTCAAAACAAGATTAGGCAAAAATCTTTATATTCCTTAGATTTTAACTGAAATAAAGTATTTCTAGGACAATCTTGATAACTTTATCTCTTCTAACAAATTTTAACTGATTAGTTCGCTCAAGGCCAATCCCTGGAAAATTAAAAGTTCTCGTAAGATCTTCCCTATAAGAGAATATGTATTGAAGATCGGGAGAGAGTTGGTTTAGAGTACAATAAAAAATCGTTGACAGACCTTCGTTGTCAAATATTCAGCAGATATCATCCCTCTATAATACATACAAATTGATTACCCCGACTTCAATATTATAAACAATATAAGACAGATGGTGAAAGGAAATTCATATAATGATTGCCCCCATCTAGTCTAAGAAAAATGGTGAAAGGAAATTCGTAAATCGATTGCCCCCATTCTGTCCAAAAGAGATGTGAAAGAAAATTCATGTAATGATTTCCCTCATCTCAATGAAATAAGAACTGCAAATTGAAGTGGTGAAAGGAAATTCAATGGGAGATGTAGATAACTTCATTGGGGTACTAAACAAAATTGTTGACAATGAAGCAATATCTATGATATCTGTAAGACTGTCATACATGTACAAACATACTCTGATATATAGTTCTCCTTCCGATGATATTTACATTCTGAACCGATAAGGGATTCCCAAAATAAATTATAAAAGTTACTCAGCCTTGATGCGAACAAAATTGAACAAAGTCTGATTTTTCACTTAAAGTTGTTTTGATTATCTTAAGCAAATATAAACTCAGTTTCAAAAAAAGGAAACTTATTAATAGCCTAGCTCGAGGTAAATAACTGATTATGTTTTGAAGGTTTCCTGAGACTCGACTGAAGTCTGATTTTTCTCTGAATGACTTTTTCCCCAAATGTTTTTACTAGAAATACAATGATGAATCCATTCACCCAATAAAGGAACTTGGTCTACTTTTATTCCACGCCTCGTAGGGAGACGTGATCCCCAAATGGAGCCTATGTTGGAACATTCATAATCCTATAACTTTGAACTTTAAACCAAAATCATCTCTGTTTAAATAGTAACAAGGCATGTGTAACATTTATCATTGATGAATTTCCTTCGTTGATCAGACGATCCTAAGCTCTTTGGAGTTGTGGAGCCTTCTTATTATTAAGTAACCAAATCACTAAAGGTCGCTTCAGAGTTTCATGCTTTGGGAATTTCAACAAGTCATGACTTTAAAAACCTTGAAACCCAAAATAATCCATTATCACTCTTTCATAAAATTTCAAAGGAAACGAGGCATAATACACATGTATCTTTCGAGTCTTCCCCAGGTTGACACATGGCATCCATTTGTGACATTTTCCTCTAAAGATTCTCACAAATCTAAGTAACACGTGTCACCCCTTGGTCTCTACACATCATTTAAAATGACGTCACCCTCAACACGTCACTGTGGGTAATGACCATTCAAAAATATAATGATGAGCTAAATTGCAAATCCACAAAGTGGGAAAATCCCAAAATATTAAATATTAATTAGTTAAGTAAATCTCGGTTAAAAGACAATTAATAACTTCGCACTTCAAAATTTCAAATGTTTATCATCCATCACATCTTGAAGTGTCTAAAGTATGAACTTCCTAAACACTTCAAACTTAAACGGGGTTAAATAAAGCTAAAAAATGATTGTCTAATAATTAATCATTTCACGGTTTCGGGTTTTGGGAATTCTATCTCGAGTTACTGTTAAAAATTCTGAAGTCCGAATACCCGAAAACAGTTAAAGTTAAACACAATTAATTAATGTTTTAAACAAGATTATCTCGCAATTAATATTTCTTGATTTCACGATTTGGGAAATTTCAAACCTATTTTATCCATGTCCCTGATCGTGAACCACCAATATTAATGGCATTAATCACAAATCAGCGACAATGATTTCAATATACATTGTAGATCGTTGCCTAGATTCTGTCATTAAGGTAAATAAATTTATCGTCAATAAAGGTATTCTCATATCAATATGCTTGGGGTGAATAAGAATATTTTATTTTGAATTCCATTTTCATTCTCGCAGAATAGAAATTTTTATCCAACTGAGAAATCTCACATGTTTCCCTGTAACAAGTATCCCCGTTCTAATTTCATCAATATCATGGCACCACGAAAGATGGCTAAAGCAGCTAGTGAGAGCGCAAATCCAAATATAGATGTTATGTCAGATACCTCACAGAGGGCCATTGAAACTATGAAATGATGGACACATTTGTTTGATATTCTAGAGCATGAGCTCATAAATTGCCCAGACGATTCAGGTGATGAAGTAACTGAAACTCATGAAACCAAACTCAGGGACATAGCTCTACCAGGGCTACACAAAATAGATTTGCAATCGAGAATCATTTCTTATAACGACATGATAGGTTGATATAGGTGGATATCAATGGCCACCCACCTTTTCCAACTGGCTCAATACAGTTTTCTGGCAATTTTGGCAATTTACTATTTTTAGCAGTTTTAACTTCCGGGGCCATTTTGAGGACCCAAATGAAGGTTTTTCGAGATTGAGCTTCTCAATGATAGTCGAAGGCATGATTGAGCCCCCAAAATTAATCTCCTCAATGATACCTTTCCAATGGGCTATCATATGCCTAAAACAAAGATCGTATGCAAAAGTGACGACCCCGAGAAGTTGATGTACTAACTTACCCAGACGGGGCTCACATGAATTTTGGCGCTTCATCTCCTAGGGTTAGGCTTTTGGATGTCTAGGTTTTTTGAAATTCCTGTTTATTGTAAAATTCCTTCAAAGCCTCATTGTAATCATCCTTTTGCGATTGCGAGTAGCCGTCACATCTCTTCTCAGAGATAAGCTACAACCATTCTAGCAAGTCTTCCACTCTGTATTTTTACAGTCTCTGTACATTTATTTCATTAATAGAAATCATGTATTACTATATATATGTGTTTATGGTTGCATGTCTGATACATTTCTATTATATTATTGAATATTTAAGATATCTTTTTTCTTTTCTTTATTATATCTCCGCTCTCATTTCATGCTGAAAATAATCTGGATCAGTGGTATCAGAGCAGGCTGCTCTTGATCATTTTTTAGTGCATTTCCTCAATGAGGTCCGAGTATATCAAGTTGGGTATCAAGATTGTTTCTCTTGAGAGAAATCTCTCTTGCACATCCAAGAAACCCTCAATGGCAGAAGAAAAGAGAAACAATGGAGCAGACGATCCTATCAGTATGTTGCTTGAGCAAGCTCTCATAGGATAGAGGGATGAAATGATGGAGAATTTTTCCCACATCCTTCAATTCCTATCGATAAAAACAGGTGCATCTTCATCAAGTGGCCACTTTCGAAGCACCTTACCTTTCAAGTTACAAGTTAATTTTGATATTCCTATATTTGAAGGACAGATCGATGCAGAAGCCCTAGACAAATGGTTAAGTCTGCTAGAAGGGTATTTCTTTGTTCACAATTTTTCTGACAGATAAAATATCACCTTCACACTCCTTAAATATCTCCCTCATGTCAAACATTGGTGGGAAACTTACTGGGAGAAAAGTTCCACAGAGGACTTTGGAATATATGGGGCCAATCCCACTTCGGATATTTTTTTGGATGCGATAAAGGAATAGTATTACCCTATTGGAAACTATGAGGACCAGTACATGAGATGGACCACACTGTGGAAAGAGAGGGGCCAAGCTTTTCTGGATTCCACCAATACCTTCCATACCTTGCGCACCAAACTAGGTATCAAAGACTCCTAACGACATTTGTTTCTAAAATACCGTGGGGCTCTACATAGATACATCCAAACTAAAATGGATTTCCTAGACATCTCATCACTCAGTGCTTCTTATCAATATGTTGTTAAAATCGAGAAAAAATTTAAGCACTAGAACAAATGGGATTTTGGGTCTACAAATCTGCAACAACCAAATTATGACAAAGATGACCCTAACAAATAGTCTCTTGAAAACCAATCCAAGCCACAGGAAAAGAAGGGTCATGGAAAGACAAAGAAGGACACCATAAAATGATGTTATTTCCACAAAATCCCCTAGCAGAACACCGATGAATGTCACTCAAAATAGTCATTGGTGGCCAAGATCAAAGACATGGAGCTGAACCCTGATTCAGAATCTAATTCTGAAAATACTAGTAAAAGACAGATCATTGACGCAGACCCCACTGCTATTGTCGCGACCGTAGAAATTCAACCAGAAGAACCAACAGATCCTAAAGAGGGGGAGCACCTTTTTCATTCAAATATGTGGGTGAAGGGGACCCCGCTGCATTTTATTGTTTATGGCGGAAGTCAGAAGAACCTCATCTCAAAAGTGGTCATCAAACAACTGGGATTGTCGACAACACCACACCCATAGCCATACCACATCGGGTGGCTTCGCCAAGGACAAGATCTTCGTGTCATCCACCAGTGTTGATTATCATACAACATCCAACCCTTCAAGGATGAGGTATTATGTGATGTTTCCCCACTGGATGTCTTTGATGTTCTCTTGGGCCAACCATATATGTGGAAGTGGCATGTTGTTTATGAGTCTCGACCCCGCAATGTCATTGTTACTTTCAGGGGTCATCTCTATAGAATACCAAAGGTATTTCTGACTACTGTTCCACCCAAAAAGTGTCACAAGGTAGTTTCTCATACTACAAAATTTAGCTTCTTCACAATGTGTTCAAAAGGTGAACAGAAGGATACTGCAAGCACTACAATCTCGACCCAAGAACCTTCTATCCAACAGAAGAAAGTCGACAATATTGTAGCAAAGTGTAAATATTCCTTCTACACAAAATAATATCATGTATCCAAACTGGTTAAAAAGGTCCAACCCTTCTAGCCACATGCTCGTGATATCCTTCCACAAACCAAGCAGTGCGACGTCTCCAATAAGGAAAGAAGCTCACCAAGATTCAGATTCAGCAAACTCTTTTTCCTCTCCCCTAGGCACTCAACGCAATGGATACCATTTCTTCCTAAGGAGGGAGGATTGGTCTAGGTGGATATTAGTGGCCACCCACCTTTTCCAATGGGCTCAAAAGAGTTTTCTCGCAATTTTGTCAATTTACTATTTTTAGCAGTTTTAACTTCTGGGGCCATTTTAAGGGCCCAAATGAAGTTTTCTCAGGATTGATATTCTCAATGATATCCAAAGGAATTATTGATCTCCCAAAATTAATATCCTCGACGATACCTTTCCAACTGGCTATCATACGCCTAAAACAGAGATCGTATGCAAAAGTTACGACCCTGGGAAGTTGATGTACTAACTTACCCAGACAGGGCCCACATGAATTTTGACGCTTCATCTCCTAGGGTTAGGTTTTTGGATGTATAGCTTTTTTGGCATTCCTTTTTATTGTAAAAAGGTCTTCATAGCCTCATTGTAATCATCTTCTTGCAAATGCGAGTAGCTGTCACATCTCTTCTCAGAGATAAGCTGCCACCATTCTAGCGAGTCTTCCGCTCTGTATTTTTATAGTCTTTGTACATTCATTTCATTAATAGAAATCATGTATTATTGTATATCTATGTTTATGGTTGCATATTTGATACATTTATGTTCTATTACTAAATCTCTGCAATATCTCTATTCTTTTCTTTATTATATCTCTGCTCTCATTTCGTGCCGAAAATAATTCGGATCATAGGTTGGGCCCTGGAAAACGTCAATAATTCAACCAGGAGCATTTACAACTCACAGAAGGTTGATGTTGGGTATTTTTAGCCAGAACACATACAAGTAATGTATAAAGTATCCCCCAATTTTAAATATAACTACAACACTGCATTCATAATGGAGTTTGAGAAACATGAGTGTGATAAATATGATAAAAGATACCTTGATTTAATAAAGGACTAGTGGGGGCACCCAAAGAAATTCAAAGCTGACACTCATGGCATTTATGCCACAACGTCGTTAGAAGCCCATATGATCTATGTGGCTATTAAGCTATGTAGGCTATTCGAGAAAAATGACTCCACCCATTTCCCGTTGGCATGGGTACCAATTATACATGAAGTGGCTGAGGGCTACTCTTTCAACTGGGCCAAGCTATTATCAGACATCCTGTCTAAGGAAATCATAGAGTACCAATTGGAAAATTCCAAAGGGAAACCTGCCACTTTTTATATGTCATCATACATCATGGATTTTATTTTCTTTATGACTCCTTTCCCTCTGATTAACTGGCGTTGGACCCCAACTAGTGTTGAACCTATCCATTTCTATCACTCCCAATTGTGGGAAGACAGAGCCAAAGATTTATTATATGAAATCTGCCATTATGTAGTGGTGCCTATTCATATAGATCTATATGGTTTCCCACCTCCCAGGGTTTCAGACAAAATTATGGAAAACCTGGGAAAACAACAGATTGGTGTGTCGAAGAAAATTTTTCCTACATCAGGGTTTTCGGGTGTTTTGTTCCCCCCCATGCTCTCCCAAATCTTTTACCAAATCGAATGGTATGATGAGAAGTGGCTTATCATACTGTGACAGGGGGGATCAGTAAGGAATTGAAAGAGGCCTAGAAAAAGGTATATCCAACCTTCCCTCTTCACGTTGGTATGTTTTCGTTGTTAGACTTCAACCATTCGAAAGTGGAGTTTACAGCTCTAGAATATGTCAAGTTAGTTGACATTGAGTTTAAAAGGAATGGTCCACAAAAGATCATGTAAAATCACCTGGATAAATACAATTTAAAGAATTATGTGCACGTGAATTCCCTACAGGATGAAATATTTAGGGGAGCCAGGTCATACGAGGAAGTACTGGGAAGAGTCCAAACTCTGTCACCAAATCAACGGGCCAACTTCTTCAATTTTGAAAAGCACAGAAGGGATAACTTTCCCAAGGTACTACAAGGAGAGTCAGTATCCCCTTCATCTACAAAGGAGAATGTACCTCCTATTTTTGAGACAGAGAGTTGTGGAGGAAAGGGAACTAAGGAAAATCCAAAAGACAATGAAGTCTCAATCGAAAAATTGGAAGCTTCAGTATCAACTCCACTAGGCCCTCAAGCAAAGGTTCAACTCAAATCCTTTTTGAAACGAGGACATGATACATCGTCGTGTAGACCAGATAAACTGGTTACCGATACAACAGAGAAACAAACATCCACAGATATAGGTAACCCCATTATTTCATTAACACATTTGCAGTCAAGTCGTGGAAATCCCAGTTCCGAAGTTATCCTTATAGATGATCTTACCCCAATTTCAGCCGAAGAAATGCCTCCTTTAGACTTATTTTTCAGCAAGAAGAGGAGGGCCATAGCTAAACGAGAAACACATCATAAAGAGGGTGCAACAGTTAAAAGGAAAATAATGATGTATGATGGATAGGGCCTAGAAGATTCAAAATTCACTAAGGAAATGGCAGGTTCATTAGGTGCCTTTGCCATGACCAATCAGTGGTCAGTAGAAAATCTAGTTGAGCAGCTAAAACAACGAAACCTGTTGGTAAGGCAGTTGCAAGAACATATAATGACTATGGAACATGATGTAAGAAACAATATGAACAAAGAGTTTGAACAAGTCATAGCCTATGATAGACAGTAGATCCAACAACTGAAAGCTAACCTTGATGAGCTATATCAGAATTCACAGGCCAACATAGGATTGGTCATTCAACAGGAAGAATTAATCAAGCAATTACAAACCAATATATACTTGACTCAAGGTACAAATATAGAGATGGAATATTCTTAGGCTCAAGCACTAGAAGTACAGGAAAAGCTAGAATCAACCGAGCAGGATATCTTTACAAAAGTGGAAGCCATCCAAAATTGTTACCAAGTAGTAGATTTTTCCCTGAAGAACATCTACATTAAATAAATAGAGGATCGTTCATCTTGGGATAAGTTTCAAGAGGCTATATTATGGGTACTAGAAGATGATATATCATAGGTCCCTCGACTGTCTCTTTCTAAGCAAACCAGAGGTGACATAATTTTTAAGGCCTAGGAAACAAATGTGGCTGAAAGAAAAAGACTGGTCAGGGAGGTAAACAAAGCTTTTCTAGAAGCATTATCTTCACTAGACAAAGGGCTACTTGATGTTGAAAGAAATACTATCTTCGAAACCCTGGAACAAATTGACATAGCAAAGAACCCATATAATGCAAGGACAAGCACAGAAGAAGCCCTGATTACCATCCAAAAAATGAATCAAATTGATCTTCAGCAAATAAATAAATGGATAGTAAACCCAGGCTTACCGTTATAGGCCACATATTTAGGAGAAAAAAGGATACAATAAAAGTTTCCTCGGGTAGAAAGGAAGCTATACACTTTTGAGGCAAATGAAGCAGCTGAACTTTCTGGGTTGGTGGTAAAGTTAGTGAGTAGATGCATCCAATGTTTTGAATATGGGAAAGCAAGCACATCTAGAAACAAGTAAAATTCACATGCTACTCATACAGGTGAATATTAGATGCTAGATGCCTCCAGGATAGAGGATGAGGAGAAGAAACGTCTCTTCCAGCAGACGAAGAGACATAGGATAAGGCTAATGGAATGTTTCAGTTTTTACATGGTGTAATCTTATTCAAAAATTTTTACTGTTTTTAAATTATGAGAAGTCTAACCATTTGGGGTTGTGACAATTTTGTATAAATACATATATTGAATATCTATTGAGGGCTTCTTATTGTCGATTGTAATAGAGAAAACTCTCCTTATAGAGTATTAATACAAGTGTAGATAGAGATTCCAAGTTTTGTTAAATCCTAGTTATGTGTTTCTTTTGTTTTCCATTCCTCAATATTTATTTATGTATTCCTTGATAAATGTTTTATTTCAATATAGTACGAAAACTACTGTAATCTTATTGTATCAGTAATTTATTAAGTAAGAAACTTTTCCTCTGCATTTATTGTGAGTAAATCAAGACCCGCTTCATGTGTGGGTTACTGTATTTAATTCTTTATTCAAGGTTACACTATATATTTTTGTCTACTACAACAAAGTGAGACTCTTCAACAATTGATGTCTTGCTTTTTTTTACAGTTTTGTATCTTTCTCTCACACCATTCAATATTACAATTTTGACTCAAACACGAAATGTGGCCTCTGTGATGTCGATTTGTTAATTTCATTTAAGGAAATTTTCTCATATAACTAATGTAGAAAAAACACTTTAGAAACACACTCTATTAAAAAATTTCCTGATGCCTGACATTATTCTTTCAGCCTTAAGTTTAATCTTAGGACCATCAACAACCATTAACCATTCCTCAGTGGAAGTGGGAAGTTGTAACAATGGATTTCATCATAGGATTTCCCAGAACAGGAAAACAACATGATGCAATCATGGTGGTGGTGGAAAAGCTTACTAAATTTGCCCATTTCATTCATATGAAGGTTACTCAAAAGGAAACCAATGTTGTTAATATTTATATGAGGGAAGTAGCACACTTTCACGTCATACCCATGACAATTGAGTCTGACAGAGACCCAAAGTTTACCTCAAAGTTTTGAAAGGGGTTATTCAAAGGGTTCGTAACAAATCTGAACTTCAGCACATCCTATAATCCTGAGACTGATGGGAAAACATAAAGGGTGAACCAAGCGATAGAGGATATGCTAAGGATGTATGTGATGGACAAACCATCTAAATGGGAATATTATCTACACTCGGTATCAGAGATAAAAGTAAGTTTACGGAGTGATGTCACTCGACCTGTTTGTGGATGGGGACATTACAATACAATTTAAACATACACAACATTCAAATGCACAAGGATATAATAAAATGTAGTAGTTAACAAAACATTAAAATAGTAAATAAATAGAGTGGGTAGAATGATTATCTCTATGAACATTTACAAAACTAGCTACAAATGATGAACATTGCACACAACCATAGACTCTTCTACTCCAGTTCTCTTAGTAGTAGGTCGCCCCCAAGATAGGGGTATGAGTCAACAAGAAGGAAAACTCCTATGGATCGGCTATGTCCACTCAAATAGACCTAATACCTATTAAATTTATAGTGACATGAATCCTACAACAATTCCAACCACCTAGATCTCCTCCCCACCATCCTACACAACCTAAGGGATATGATTTCCTTCTCTGCACTATAGTCCATCATACAAGCCTCATCCCCTCTAGGGATCCATCATAGATTGGCCATGAATCTCTTAGTTGGGGGCTATAGGAAATCCAACTATAATAGGAGTTCTCACATTATTATTCTCACATTGTCTTGGAGAATTTCCCAACAAGAATTATTCACATGCATGATAATATAGTTCTCAACATAAATCCCATCTCAAACTGGTTGTTTTAAGGCCCAATATGGATTATTTTTTTTTCCCAATACCCAACTCTATTTTTCCTCCTTTCTTGCTATCCAAAAAATAATCTCTCCCACTCTACTCAAATCTCATTTCATTTTCCTCCCATTCATGTTTGAATCTCACAATTCCCCAAAATGATTGTACTCAGCCCATGCTATCATAACTAGGTGAGGTGACTCCTTCACAAACCTCTTACATTAATTCAATGATTGATTATAATAATTCAAAGGAGGTAAATAGTTAATGAAAATATTATTTATGGAGGTGGAATATGACTCTAGGTATGTTGAATCCTCTCAACCCCCTGCCCCACCATCGCCCCTTGACTTTTTCCTTGTCCATTTGTAGCTAGTGGTGTGTTTTATTTTTATTATTTTCAATGTACAATGATTTCATATTACCTTTCTTGGCCCTTGGATATTCATCATATATACAAATATATGTTTCTAATCCAGTGATCAAAATGGAGGTGTTATAATATCAAGCATTACAAAGATTTCTTTAAACTCACGACCTAATTTGCATCTTAATAAAAACATTAAACTTTGTGTACTTGATATATTAAGAATTAAGAAAAATATACACTAATTTATAACAATGTAAATAATTAAAAATATTTATTTCAAAATTTAGTATACTTTAATTATAAATAAATTATTTAAAATTGACTATTCTCGAGCATATATTTGAACATGGTCAGAAGCTTTTTCTAGAGAGTTGAATGTCAATCATTTGATTGACTTATGTAGGATTAAGTGATCTTCCAATAGACAATTCTTTGGTGAAATCCATCTCTCAATATTGGAATATGAGCCACTCAAAATGTCATCTCCATGAATTCATTGTCCTCCATCTCTCTATTGTGTGATCATTTATCTAGTCACTTGACCAGCCAAACTTAGAGTGGACACTAAATATTACCGCTAAATAGATTTCGATAATACATCTTCAGTCCTATTTAAATGAACATATATATTATCAAGGAATAGGTGGTGACATCACTCGACATAGAGCTTGACCGAATCAGGTGCACATGTTCCTTCTCCCAGTCTTCATTATAATTTATCTTTCTCTCTATTTCTTTATTCCAATATGAAAAAGTTACCACATTTACTAAAACATTTCAAGGGGAGGCCCAAAAAAACTATACCTAGAAATTCTTTGTGAGTATATAGATGAATTAGATAAACATAGGGAAATAAGAGAAGAAAAAATTTAAACAAAGTTAGAGGCAATGCTTGAAAATAAGTTAGCATCCTTTGCAGACAAGATTCATAAATAGAGAGACAACACAGTAATAGGGTTGGAGAATAAACTATAGAAGATGGAGATTAGATTACAAGTGTTGGAACCTTAGGTTTTGATGGTTCATCACACTTATGCTAGAGACAGCATGTCGAGCAACCAAATAATAGACAGTTAGTCAAGCAATTTACTAACATGTATAAATAGTTGGTTGGGTGGTTGATTGATAGCTAGAGATAGTCAATCGATTAGTAGACTAGAAGTTGGAGATAGTATGATGATGGATTGAATAGCCAAGCGACCAAATACATTTTGGTCAACTGGATGGTCGAGTTGACTATGTAAGTCGACTAGTCAATGAGACATCATGGATTTTCCAGAAACCATTACATCTATATATTGTTATTTGAGGACTAGATATTCCCCATTTCAATGAAATTGTTTAGATTATAAGACTATAAATAATGGACCTCAAGGGTCAATGATACATGTTTTGTAACATAAGAGAAATGATGCATTGTGATGTTCTAATCACAATTCATTTTGCTTAAGTGATGAAACAATGTATTTCAGCACCATGGATCCTCTTGGAGTATTATTCCTTCTTTATTTTTGTAGATTCTATTTCATTCTTCTCATGGTTACCCATTGATCCCTACATGGTATTAGAGAAACTAGTTTCAACCTCACCTATTGGCGACAAATATTGTTGAGTTGGATATTGTAGTGATTCACTCCATGCTATGGATTTGTTGACTGTAATTTTTTTACATCATATCAGATATGTAATACATTAAACATGGATTCCAAGATTTATCATGTTGTTTTGAATGGACTCAATTACACTATTTCGAAACAAGATATGGAGACTCTGGTGAAAATTAAAGGGCTCTATCAGTGTATTAAGGACGCTATTCCGGGTCCAAAGGATGATTAGGAGAAATTTTTCATTGATGGGAAGAAATATCAGGATATCAGGGCCATTACGACCTACATTTCTTGAGAGATTCACTTTCATACAAGTGAGATCGATTTTCCTCATGAATTCTAGAAGAAGTTGAAGTCTTTGTTTGAAAAAATCGATGAGAGTAAATTTATGTACTTAGATAAATAATTTATATCTCTTGATCCACATTCCTTTGAAAGGATTTGGAACTATTTTTCTTGTGTTAAAGAGATGTAGTTTAAAGTAGGTGAATATGGGAAGAATTTTTAGAAGAAAGATGAGCATCTCATCAAATTGATGCCAATGAATATGAGAACATCCTTTGACATGTTTTATTCGACATTATGTAAAAATTAGAAGGAATGAAAGGAATATGGTAAAGAATATACCTTTTATACCTTATGTATATTATTGATTAATGTTCAACATAGGTTGCTTGATGAAGGGAAGCTTGGAGGTAAAAATTAGGCTCACTTGCTCAAGGGAAAGGGAAAGTTTAATTATAATGAAAGAGGATGCTCAAATGCTAATGTATTGAATAGAAGGATTGAGTGAATACTAATGATTCAATATCTACGTGAAAGAATCGAAAGATGAAAACATGTCTCTATTGTGGAAAGACTTGACATTTGTAGAAAAACTACTAGAAGAAGGGCTCTGACTTAGAAGAGAAGGTTAAGAATATTGAAGGAGACATGTCAGTTGTACATCAACCAACAAAAAAAATTACCTTCCAACTTGGAACTTCTCAAGTTTTTCTTACTCACACCTCAAATAATGATTGGGTAATCAATTATGGATGCATCTATCAGGTGGCCAAAGATTCTTCTCTATTCTCCTTCTTAGATAAAGTTGTTGTGCAAAATATTTATGTAGATGATGATTTATCGCTTGATATTGATAGTAATGGTGATTTTCCCTATCAACATGGTTGAATTTATGATGTCTACCATGTTCCTAATTTAAGTAAAAATCTATTGCTTGTTTCCCAATTGATGCAGAATTGTAAGATTGTTTAGTTTTGGATGGAATAGTTCTTTGTTAAGGATCTAAAGTATGATAGATCAAATGTCGTTGAAGGGTTTCTCAACTCAAATGATGGACTACATAAGTTCTGTTACCTACCTCAACCATATCTTGGACCAACTGCTCACATTTCCCAAACTGATGAGTGGAGCAGAATTTGGCATGAATGACTTGGACACATTAATTTTTTAAGTCTAAAGTTGATGGTCACACAAAACATGGTTGTTGTCTTACCCAAATTTATTCCACCTGATGGATTATATAGAGGATGTGTATTGGGAAAGAATCGTTAGGCATCTTACGACTCTAAGTAAGTATGGTGTGCAAAGTACCCCCTAGAGCTTATTCATAAGAACCTATGTTGTATTAATAAGACTTCATTAGTAGGTGAGAAGTGAATTTTGACCCTTATCGATGATCTCTCTATATTTAATTAGATTTATTTCTTAAAGAATAAGATTAACATCTTTTAAAAATTCAAAGAATTTAGGGCATTAGCTAAAAAACAATGCAGACGACCTATCAAGTTTTTGAGATGTGATAATGGTGGAGAGTATGTAAATAGAACAGTTGAATAATATATTTCTCAAATGGGTATTTTTTGGTAGAGTTATGTTCCTAATACTCTTGAACATAATGGCATAGTAGAAATAAATAATAAAACTTTAGTTGGAATTGCTCGATCCCTTTTGCAAGACAAAGAATCACTAACTAAGATTTGGGTTGAAGTCGTTTACTGTGCCAACTATCTCCTGAATCAAATTTAGACTAGAGCTGTCAATTTTGTGACTCCAATTAGGAGATGGTGAGGCTAGAAGCCCTCAATCAATCACCTGAGAATATTTAGATGTATTTTGGGGCCCACATTTTAGATGACTATAGGAATAATTTCGATGCAAATATTCATGCTTGCATCATAATGGGATACTATGAAGAATCGAAAGAGTATCAACTATTCTAACCTATCAAATGGAAAATCATTATCAAGAGAAACATATTTTTTGATGAGAAGTATTCAGGAATTAAGTTGTTGAATTCTTCCTCTAGTTCATTACAAGATGATCCTTTTGATATTATTGTTGATAATGGATCAACTAATCCTCTTTTTCGCATCTCGAATGGGTAGTCAAACTCTTTTCTTGAGTCAATCAAATAATCAATCTTTGGTTTTGGGTTGACTAGTCCATAGTCTTCTCCGATCTAAATTGTTAATTATCCTGATTAACCTTCTAAAGTGAATGTCAATTCATTGTCCCCTCGTCTCCATCTATGGGTTGTGAATACAATTGAGGATATTAGGCCTAATGTTTGTGATGTTTGTTTAGGTTGTTAGATGCAAAATCATAAGCAACAGGCCAATTTTTCTTTGATGAATCATGTTCTTGAGACTTCTAATCTTGCTTCCTATGCTGATGCATAAGGACAACCTAAATGGGAGAAATCTATGCAAGATGAGATGTGCTCTCTTTTAAAGAATCACGCTTTGGATTTAGTTCCTCAACCTCAAGGGAATAACATAATAAAATGTCGATGGGTTTATAAGACCAAATTTACCTTTGAAGGTGTTTTTGGGCATCATAAATCTCATTTAGTCACATAAATATTTTTTTAGCAAGAAGGAATCGACTATACATATACATTTTCCCTTGTTGCAAATATGAATTCTATTCGACTGATTCTTTCCTTTTCTTCTCGCTTAGGATGGAAAATACACCAAATGGATGTTAAAAGTGCCGTTATTCATGGTGACTTATTTGAAGAAATATTTATGGAAGAAACCCCTAGTTCTTTTATAGATTCGATTAATTTTTTTTACTACATAATTCTCTTTATGGTTTAAAATAGGCTCCAAGGTCCTAGTATGGAAAGATTGATTACTTCTTTCTCAATCTTAGATTCAAATGTTGTGAATATTATCATGGTCTTTATGTATTACACAATAATGGTGATACCTTGATTGTTGTTGTATATGTTGATGACTTTGTTATAGATGTAAATAACCTTGTTATACTTCTTATATTGAAGAGAACTTGTTGAAAAAATGACATGATAGATCTTGGTATCCTGCACTAATTTATCAGTCTTCAAGTTTTACCTATGTTTGATGGTTCTTTCATCTCTCAATTTAAATATGTATTGGACATATTGAATTGTTTCAAGATGGTTGATTGTAATTCATTTTCTACTTGTTTTCAATCCAGGATTCAACTTACCAAAGACTGTCAATATCCCAAATTCGATGCCACATTTTTTGACAATTGGTTGGTATCCTTATTTATCTTAAAATCATTATTTAAGATAAATAAAGGTAAATTGGATAACAAACCCATAAAAGAGGAAATGAATAAGTTTATAGATTTATACCATGAGCATAAAAAAATACATTGAACCTCATAATGTTTGAAATAGGAGAAAGAACACGACACACTAACTCTAGTCAAAGAAGAGCTACAAAATAAATTACAAATTGAGAGAACTTGTCTCATAGAAGAAAAGAGGCTAGGAAAAATAATGGAGTATAAAAATATGTTACTTCATGTTAGGTAAGATCTAATCAGAATAAATAAGGCATACTCATAAAATTAGGGTGTAAAAGGGTCAATTTTTTTTTAAATGAAGAGCTCATTCCAAAATATTAAGATGAATTAAGGAAGTAAGTTAAAAAGGTAAAAGAAGCCAAGAAGGAAGGAAAATGGGATATAATTAGAAATAGAAAATCTATTATTAGGGATAGAGATAAAAAATATAATAATAAATAGGAGTTTGGGACACTTTGGATCCTCTCTTGGAACTATCAAGGCTTTCCATGGAGCAAAGGTCCGATGTTAAGTTGGATCCTAAGTGAAATTAATATTATACTTATTTTTGAAACATGGAATCATGAAAAATACAAGGTCCCTAACACATAAGGATTTGTCTTGTGGTCAGTATTTAACAAGAGATCCTAGTGTAGAGGGATTGGAGGCATAGCTTGTTAAATAAAGAAATAATGTTTTTCTCATATCAGGCTTCATAGGAAAGACCCTTTCAATCAGTACATGTGAATGTATATTTTAAATATTAATGCTAAGAATATTTGTATAAAAATATGTTATTTTTCACCTATTAATTCTACCTTTATAAGAAAAACAATCTAGATAAAACTATCCTTACAATGACCTAGAATCTAGAATATTTATAGTCTAATAAATGAAGGCAATATACTCTTGTTAGGAGGATTTAATTCTCAAAAAATAACTAACCAAGATACTATGTTAAGAAATGATTATAGTTCCCCCAATCCTCTATGTCTAGATGAGGACCTTATTTTAGCTAGCAGATATAAAAGAAACTTTGAAGAATTGGTCAAGAATTTGTTTTTCTTTAATCTAATCAAGCTATGTAGTTCTCAACATTTAATATTTTAAAATGGATTAATGAAGTGGCCTAAATCCAATTGGATGACTTGTATTCATGGGATTAGTAGCAGTAACATAGATTATGTGATCTTTAATATCCCCATTTGCAACCAAATAATAATTTTTGACATCTTCGATCACCATGAGCTTCACTCAGATCATAGATCTATAACCCCAACTTTAAAATTTTCCATGTACAAAATCCCATAGAAGAGAATTCTAATAACCAAAAGTACTTGATTTTCGACAAAATAAAAGGTGATATTTTTCTAAAGGATTTAAATAATGAATTAAATATCCTATTAATTAAAGAAAACATTGAATACCTTCATTATAGTTTTATGATAACCCTCTATTATTATAATACCTCTACTATATATTTATCGAAGTGTTAGGTAAAAAGGAAAATAGAAGAACCAACCCTTGGTCTGATAAAGAACGTAATATTGCTAGAAAATCCATTAGGAGTGATTATAAGGAGTCCCTAAAATCTAAAAAGATAAACAAGTACAAAGCCCTAATTAAAAGAAAAATGTGTACTATATAAATAGAAAACAAGATAAGCTTTTACACCTCTCTAAGATAGATGTTAAGAAATTCTAGAGGCAAATTCTAACTCATAAAACTAAACAAAAAAATATGATTCCATTGAGGAACTATAATTTCTATCTTAAAATGCGTTACAAATCCCCTATGTTGGGGACAACATTCAAATCATTTCTACAATGGAAGAAGTCTTTTCTTCAGAATACATAAAGTTTGGGGTTAAGTTGCTCATAAAAGGGAAACCTAAGGGCATTGAAGGCTACCAAGTAGAAATCCTAAAAATTAGAGGGTCCATCCTCATGCGTTGCATTCACAAGGTCTTCAATTTAGCAATCAAGTAGGGTTTTAATAAACCCTATAGTCAAAGCCTCATTGTTTCAGGATAAATCCGTAAGTGCGGACACAAACTGATCTCCCTAGATCCACCTGGATCTAGAACAAAACATGATAGAATATATCGCTTTCCCTAGATCTAACCTATTGAATGAACTAAGAGATAAGGATCATGGACATACCTTATAAACACTTTCCTTATGTCTCTGTTGTTCCTTGCTTTGCTCCAGCGCTCTTGTGCGGTCAAGATCAAAACAGCACAAACCAACCAAAGTGAAAGCAAATAATATATCCAATAGCTAATCTATACATATGATCAAGGAATTATGTAATAAAGTAGATCTCACTTTATGGGAAAGAAATATATCACTGTATCATATTAATTGAAAGAGAAATTACAACCTGAGCCTTGATGTCGTAATCTCCCTCCCAACTGTCCTTCGTTTCCCACACACTTCTTGCTCCAAGGATTCTGAGACAATAGATCTGATAGATACTCACAATCTGTCTTGACAAAGCAAATCTCAAAGCCACTCTAACCAAGCCAATAATTCCAAGCCAAAGAACCTCTGCCCTTCTCCATGAGATCTCTCTCCTTTTATAAGTTGAAGGGATAAGGTGAGGAGGTTAAGACAATCCCACTAAATCATGGCGAGTAAGATCCAAACTATTCGGATACCACCTCACCATAAGAAGCTTCCCCTTCGAGGTCGAGAAAATGTTGTTTTCCCGTGTTTGGAATTCTCGCACTAACTATAGATTGCAACCTATAGGCTGACCGCACCCTAGGTATAGTGAAACTATGAGAATGGGTCATTCTTGCACTCTGCCTATATAGAAACTGCCGAACATCCCACTTTTATAAAAAGGTTTTTACATAGGGAAAATGCAATTTCTTTTCTGGAGAAGTTCTTCTCCCTTCTCTTGCCTAGGAACTCGGTGCCCGACCCCTTGAGCAGGATAGGTTTACATCATTGATCATAGGGGTGACGAAAATAAAGTGTATATGAGAGAGCCCCAAAGTGAAGTTAAGAGCAGTGATAAAATTTGAAATACTTTGTCAGTGTGTGTAGGGAACAAGGAGCGATCGATTGGAAACACATAGCAAATAAAATCACGATTACAATACATCATCAGCGAGGTAGGCATTCCATACTTAGAATACAAATGACTCTCAAAGCATAAATGCCGATATGAAGATCCATGTCAAGTAAGACGGGGCATGGCCGCAAACATACAACTGGGATCCATGCCAATATGACTCAAATCTGAACATAGCCATAAAAATACAGCATGGATCTATGTGTTAGAGACTCAAATTCGAACATAGCCACCCGGACATACAATGTGGATGCAATGCAGCGATTACGAATATACTCCAAGCGCCAACTGGATGCGTGGGAAAATATCAGGTCTTCATCTCCCACCACTCATAGATGCAGAATCTAACCATGCGAGATACGTATTAACCGAAGTCAAAACATGGTAGAAACCACTTGATTACGATTGTTAGGTATTGACTGGTAATCAAGTGTGAGGGAAAATCACCATTAATGTCAATGACTCCCCAAAATTTACTAATTTACAATCTAGCGAATGTGAATTAATGAGTTGAAGTCGAACACTTGGTAGAATCTATTGATCAAGGGACTTTGATGTATTCCCATGATTGTTGGTGAGATAACTTGCCATTAAGGTATGCAAATTTCAAGGTACCAATTGGTTTCTAAGTCTAATTCCTGAATGATGAGTTGAAGTCGAAAGACTCATCACGGGAGGGCCTTAATGTATCCACATCAATGACGAAACAAGTAACAAGATTTGATGTAGATCCGAGTAACAAGTGATTGAGATGACTGGGGATGGCGATGTAATAGAAAGGCTTTAAGGCTACTTGAAATGGCGTATAGAAGCTTTAGTTGAACATCTTTTTGAACATATTGACGACCGACAATTTGTTTTGGAAACATTGACTCAACAACAGGTATCATAGACCAATTTGTAATTTTATAGGGTATGATCAAGAGACAAGTAGATTTTACAACCTAGACACAAAGGCGAGTAAAGGGTGTCATGTTCAAAAGCGACTCTTCCGATCTGAGGTTAGATACATTTCTTTCCCAATTTTCCCCACAATTTGACAAGTACCTACATTTTTTACGCAAGCTTGAAGACAATCACATATGCTTGTAAATATAATCATCAACGGACAAGTCCCTCGGGTATATTTAACGAACCCTAGGAAGGAGTGGTTAGGTCCCATGATGGGTCTATCAATGCTTGTTTAGGAATCGAGATAGTAAACTCGAAGTTTTTCAAAGATTGAGTTTGGAAAAACACTTAAAGAGAACTCTCGGTTCCTTTTTATTACGAAAATAGTCAAAGGGTAGAAAAAGGGTTAAACTATGTCCTTTCGAAAGGCATATGCGCTAAATACTTTAGTGAGCATGAAAATAGCAAGGTCAAATTTCGACAATCTTTCATGTTTAGAGAGTGCTGAAAAGAGCTTAAAGAGACTCGGAGGTTCCCTTTTAGTATAACCTTGTTGAGCGAAAAAGTGATAAAAGTATGCTCAATCGCATTCTCATGTATTTTTCAAACGAGGACAAAGACTTAGCTCGGGATTGTTTTTATTTTACACAAGCTTTAAAACAAAACAAAACTATGCTTGGGATAGATTTTGTTACACAAGCTTAAAAATAGAAAACAAAACTATGCTTGGACATGGTTCATTTTACCTTAAAGATTGAACCCAGGAGGAAACTATGCTTGAGGTAAATGGTTTCATTTTTACATAAGCTTGAACCATAGAAACTATGCTTGGACTTCCCAATGCATAAAACGTGGATGGTTGGTACTTAGCCCTCGACTTAAGAAACCTTAACAACGGTATGAAGTCCAGGAGAATTTGAGCAAATGCCCCCGAGCTTCATTTCATCCAAATGCAAAGGAAAATTAAATGAAGCTTCAAATGGAACGAAGGACAGCTCAAATAGGAAAACTATTTCATTTTAGCAGGCTTGACATGAGAAACAAGAACTATACTCATTAACCTTTGTTTCATTTTCGCGAGGTTGCCACAAGAGACAAAAAACTATCTCGGTGGTTTCATTTTAACGATCTTGAAATTAAGAAAACTATGCTCAAAGACCTCACATTTCATTTTACTTGAGGTTGTAAAGCGGTATAAAACTATCCTCAGAAACTCTCTTCTTGATCATGGATTCCAAGAGGGACAATGCTCGAAGGACACCATGTCAAAGGGACAAAACTTAGTCATGGCTTTCAAGAGGGTCTTCCTTTGGAAGGAAGAAGCACTCACGGAAAGACCACCATGTCGGCAAGGAAGGAAGAATCAGTAAAATCCCTATAGAAGATATCACCATGTCAACTCCCGGATCTAAGTCATCGGAAGTTGAAGTCATGGGGAACAATGCCACATAATTGACATGCGGCGGGGGCGATACTGTCTACACATAGGAAATACTTAGGGAGGTAACCCAGTTGAGTCCGATGAATGAAAGTTGATCAATAGTCTAACTTCGTCCATCATGAGGAAGTACACATGAAAGAGAAGAGACAACATGCTTTCATGGCATAGAAATAATCTAGCCCAAGGGTAAGAAATCCAAGGGTCTTGGACTACCATGACATCAATGAGGCGGTTCCCTCCCAAAGTTACGAGCCCAGGAAAGGGTCCCCTAAAAAGGTTGACTAGTTCTTGTTAAAGCTAGCAGTGCATAGCATTTGCAATGAGAGGACAACAAAGCTTGCCAAGCGATAGGGACAAATGCTAGCTGAGACGAACCTTCATCTATCAGCGTTTTGATAACGTCCGGAGAACTACAGGACTGTCTTACATGTCACGGAAATGAATGTAAGAGGGAAGGCGAGGTCTAGTTAGTACATCCCAATCAAAGCCGGATAGCCTTCATTACTTGGAGGGGTTCCATGGGAGAAGGCGGAATACCCCCCAACACGGTAGATTATGTATCAACAAGAAAAAACATGGGCGTGCTCAGGGTTTTCTCTCTGGCGGGAGAGTAGGATCAACCGATGAAAGAGATCGGTCGACCACTTGGGTTTCATTCTCTAGGGAGAGAATGGAAGTGCGGCTGAGGTTAAACGAATCGGCTGCTTGGGTTTCACTCTCGGAGGAGAATTAAAGTTGATCAAGGATAGTCGGATCAACCACTTTGTCAATTTGGTTCCAGCTTCAGGGGCGTGACAGTTGATGACATGATCAGCAGTTAATGGGGTGAAGGGACCGGGATGATCATTCCATCAACTATAGGTGAGTCGATAGAAATCTTGCGATAGCGGTGGAAGTTGAAATTTGTGAAAGCGATCCTTGTCTTCTAGTGATTTCGAGGCTTCATCCATAAAAGGGTAAAGGTGACTAAGATGACTCCCCTTGCATAACATGCATGGGAAATTGACTCTACCTTTCTTCCCAGTATTATAAGTGACTAGTTGACGGAGTTCATCCCGGTCACATTTGTTCGGTAGAAGCGACATGGGTTGGCGAGTGTAGACCATGCTTCTATAACCTTGGATAGACCGAGGAAATCCCGCCAAGAAGATGGCTACCCACTTACAAAACACACCGCAAAGGTACACAGGCTTCTGGGTTGTTTGGAAGCGATCTTGACATCGTAAACACTCAGCCGGTCGTGCTTGGTTGTTTCAAGCAGGTTGGCGGTGGATTTGGAAGTTTGGATCGCTACTTATTATTCTTCTTGCCTTCTTATTCTTTCGTTTCTTCTTCTTCTACTTATTCCACCCAGGAGTTACTAGGTTGAGAACTTTCACTTGACAAAGAAGAGAGCGGAGGTGACCTTCTAGCGAAGAAAGGTGAGAAGACACGGCCAGTGAAGGCGGTGAAGAAGGATCCAGCTTATGAGGTTGATTGTCTTAGAGGGAGAAAGATATACGGCCAAGAAGGCGCTTCATTCGGGATTATCTGATTGGAAAAAAACCATACTGGTAATTCAGTTGTGAGACCTAGAAGGCTGAAAGTGGCGATGTGAGGAGGACCAATTTTGAGTAAGAAGGGGAAAACAAAGGTTCCCCACGGAGGCAGGGAGGAGTTCCTTCATTGGTGTTTGGAACTCATGCATGAAACAAAAAATCAATCTAAGAGTCCTTAGGGAAAACAAAGCGACTGCAGCTAAAAATCTAGGAAGAAAGCGAACAAACAAAACCTTCTCACAATGGGCAGCACTAGTTGGTGATGAAATCCAGCGTCGCCGAGAACAAAGTAAGAAGGGGTTGAGATAGGCCGGGTGGAAGAAGTTACATTGACTGACTTATACTTGGACACCACGGTGCAAGCTCCACACATAATAGTGGGTATACCTCCAAGGGCAAGTGAGTTTGGCCAACTTCGATTCCGGTACCATGAAGACTTGCCCCTCCATGATCACCTGGGTGTAAAGAACCTAGAGAGATAGGCCACTAAGGTCACCACCAACAACTATAAATATTGGGGGGACAGTCGACAGTCCAAACCACACACAAGGGCAGGGTATCAAGCCCGAAATCAACTCAAAGGCTTCCACTCGTAATTGTGGGTATACCTGGGAGTGATCCAGAAGTATCGTGCAATCTCTACCTGCCGTCAACAAAGCGGGGGTTAGTAACTTCTGCCAACTTGCAATCTTGTTAGTGCTTGACCCTTGTGTTAGAAGGGCTTCTAGGACAATATGTTGCAAATGGTTTTAACTCTCCCTAACTCAGATGCTATTGTTTGTTTTTGAAACTTTGGAAGGTTATCTTTCACGCCTATTCCAAAGCCTACAACTAATCTAATGTGGAGTTTGCTACCGGAAAAGATAAAAATGTCTAATCAATTTTTATAAAGCTTTATTTTATGGTATTTGTTACTCAAGAGGAGATGAAGTGGACAATATGGTGTTTTGGCCAGCTTGAAAATTATGAAAAGAAGATATGAATATGCAGTGTTTATTTCGATGAAAGGTATGCTACGAGGAGGAGAAAACATTTATCATTCCCATATGCACATGTCCCAAATTCTATTAAACTCATCAATATCAAGAATCATGCAATTTTCTACTTCGATGCAAAGATGCCCCAATCTAATATAAAGCAAGAAATTAAATCTTTTGTTTCAAAATTTCACTAAAAAGCAATAATGAACTTTCTTAAAACAAAGAAACCCAAACTAAAGTTTTTCTTTTAAAGCAAACTATTCAGAAGAAATTTGATCTTTCCTAAACAATTCTAAAGAAAACACACTTTGTAATTGAAAGAAACTCAAATCAAGAGGACTAATCTTCAAAGAAACCAAAAGCAAAGAAGTGGCTATAAGCAACTCAAAGAACGTCAAGCGGTATGTAAACAGATCAATATAGGCTCAAAAGTTCAATCCAGCTGATCAAAAAAAACTGGGCATCAAAAATGACAAAACCAATCCAAAAATTTTCTACAAACATAGTTGTGAGCTAGCAATATATCTAGTCTGCGAGAATTAGGGATTCTCCTTGGCCGGGGCTAGACTGCATAAGGTTATTTCTTGAGTGTTCACTCTTGGACTTCTCTGGTGGGGTCTTGAGACTCAGGATGATTCATGGTGACTAAAGGAGCCTGATCTTTGAGAATGCTCAAACTTACAAAAATTTGGAAAAAGGACAAAATTTTGAGTGAACTTTCAAATCTGAGAGAGAGTCTTGATGGATCTCCTCGGACTTAGAGACCATAAAACAAGCGATCAAGGAGCAGGGAAACTAGACTAACTAGGAAACTATACATTCCCGAGTGGAATTAAGCCAATTTTGTTTGGGATAAAATCCGTGAAGTCGCAGGACACAAACCGATCTCCCTAGATCCACGGATACAGAATAAAAGCAAGGGATAGACATAATACCACTCTTTCCCTAGATCTAACCTATTGAATGAACTAAGGGTAGGGATCATGGACATACCTTATGAGCGCTTTCCCTTATGTCTGGATTTGTTCCTTGTATCAGTGCTCTTGTGCAGTCAAGATCCAAAACAACACAAACCAACCAAAGTGAAAGCAAATAATATATTCGATAGCTAATCTATACATATGATCAGGGAATTATGTAATAAAGTAGATCTCACTTTTTGGGAAACAAATATATCAACTGTATCATATTAATTGAAGAGAAACTTACAACCAAAGCCTTGATGTCGTGAGGTCCCTTGAAAAGCGTCACCGTTCCCCACACACACTTCTTGCTCCAGTTAAGGACAATAGATCGATGGCTACTCACAATGCGTGACAAAGCAAAATCTCAAAGCCACTCTAACCAAGCCAATAATTCCAAACCAAGAACCTCTCTTCTCCATGAGATCTCTCCTCTCCTTTTATAAGTTGAAGAGGATAAGGTGGGGAGGTTAGGATGATCCCACTAAATCATGGTAATTAGATCCAAACCATTAGGATGCCACTTCTTCACCATAGAAGCTTCCCTTCTAGAAGATTTGAGAAGACGCTTGTTTTTCCCATGTACAATAATTTTTGCACCCTAACTATAGTGCAACTTGGTATTTAGCACCTAGCTATAGTGCAACTGTGAGAATGGGTCATTCTTTTCTGCCTATCTCTAGCAACTTCTGGTACATCCCTTTTATAAGGTTTTACATATGGGAAAATGCAACTTATTTTCTCGGAAAAGTTCTTCTCCTTCTCTCTCTTTAGGAACTTCGGTGCCTTGACCCCTTCGAAGGCAACATGGGTTTACATCATTACTTGATCCATAGGGATGGCAGAAATGTGTAACACTCATTATTCCTATTTCTAAACATGGGGATAAAAACAATCTCTCCAATTACATGACCACTATGATTAGCCCTGTTTGAACCAAGTTATATGGAATTATTCTAGAAAAATATCAATGTATGGATATAAAGCCATGTAAAACAAGCCAAAAGCCAAGCTAGATTTAGAAGTTATCATTCAACAATGGATCACCTTATTACGGTTAGGATCATTGTGGATGAGTGTCAAAATAATAAAATCAATCTCCTATGTTTCTTTGTTAACGTTAGAAAATCATAGGACGGAGTGCCTAGAACTAACATCTAGAATATATTAGAAGAGATCAAAGTTCTTTTCTAGTTGAGAGTTGTTATGATAAGGCTCTACAATAATTCCATTATAATAATAAAATCAATCTCCTATGTTTCTTTGTTAACGTTAGAAAATCATAGGACGGAGTGCCTAGAACTAACATCTAGAATATATTAGAAGAGATCAAAGTTCTTTTCTAGTTGAGAGTTGTTATGATAAGGCTCTACAATAATTCCATTGCCAATTTTAGGAACATTGAGGGCTCATCGAAAGAAATTAATTGTAATATAGGAGTTACACAAGGTTGTCCCCTATCCCCTACCCTTTTTGGCATATACATCGACAAGTTAGAAGTTTCCTTGGAAGAAGCAAGATGTGGTGGCATGTCTCTAGCTAAAATAGTTATAATCCTTCTTCTTTATGCAAACAATATTTTTCGTATGGTGAGTCCCTATGATCTTGATAAGAAACTAAAGACTCTTAAGGATTGTTTCTCTAGCATGGTTATGAATGTTAATACTAACAAAACAAATTTTATGAGGATCAAATCCAAAAAGGTCACTTATGCTAATTTCATATATGAAAATAACAACTTGGAGGAAGTGGATTCTTACAAATATCTTGGAATCGATCTTCATCATAAGATGAACTGGAAATATAACGTTCATAAAATGATAAATGGAGGGTGGAAATCTTATTATAGACTAGAAAATAATTGTAAATTGATAGACCTTTGGCTTTGGGATAAGAAGAAACTCCTGGTTGAGACTTTCATCAATCCTATTATCTTACATGGTTGTGAAGTTTGGGCTACAACATCTCTAAATTATGGTGGAGAATGATAGATCAAATTGAAAAGTGTTTTATAACTTATAATCTTAGAATTAAAGGAAATATACCTTATCCTAGCTTCCTCATAGAAGCGAGTCATTCTAAGTCCTTCCCCCATTGAGAGCATGGCTAGGAATAGGTATGTAATGTATAATAACAATATAAACAACATGGAATACAAGAGGATTCCTAACGTTGCTTCAAAATCCAATGAAAACCATATGCAACTCAATTAGGGTTGGCATAAAGATGCAAAGACTTGGCTAAATAATTAGGGTATCTAGGAAGTGGTCACTTTACATAACAATGACAATATTAAAATTCTTACATATAAATTTAAGGAGAAATTGTGTGCAAAAAGGAATTAGAGGACTATAGAAATTAATATACTGTATAGGAGGTGATCAACCCTAATGTAAAATATCAAAAGTAACGCTTTATTTTAAATAACGTAAAGAAGAAAATCAACATTGATAAAATAAGAACAAACTCTCACAAGCTCCCTAGTGAAAGAGGGCATTAGACAAGCTAAAATAAGAACAAACTCTCAAAATCTCTCTAGTGAAAGAGGGCATTAGACAAGGTAAAATAAGAACAAACTCTCATAAGCTCCCTAGTGAAAGAGGGCATTAGGCAATTCCTAAATATCACGGGTCGAAAGAATTTTTTATCTTTGTAACACTAAGAGGGTTGAAGATGAAACCACTTTCTCATAGAATGTCCCACCTTAAATCTCCATTTCAAAATGTTTGTTACAATAACACTTTCCTAACCTTCGTTAACTCATCAAAATATGTTGATTTAAGAAAACTTATCTTAAAACTTTTTAAGTAAATAAATAAAATTTCAAATAAACCAAATAATTTTTTACCTTCTTTAAAGTTATAAATCAATATTAATTTTATAACATTATCATTAAAAAAACATTATTACATA
>SNQJ01S0052974.1:78723-89044 GCA_010110895.2 Picea sitchensis | reverse complement strand
AGTCTTCTTTGTAGGTTCCTTTTCTTCGGAAACTGATGCTTCATGCTTCTCTTTCCTTTTCTTTAGCTTGGGACACTGGTTCTTGTAGTGACTATACTTTTGACAGTTGATGCACTGTATTTCTGAAATATCTTTTCTTTGTTTTGGCTTCCTTCTTGAATCGAACTTTCTTTTGTCTCTGAAGTTCTCGAATCTTGCTGTGAAGGCTTGATCATCACACTTCTTTTGAGGTTTCTCTTTTACATTGATCCTTGATTCTTCTTGAGCACAACAAGTCCAAAGTTCTTCAAATGTCGGGTACTCCTTGGGAAGACCATTGAGTACTATGTTTACCAATTCTGTTTCTGAGATGATCTCTTCAATAGCTTGTAGTTGATCTCTTAACTGGGAGATCCTTACAAAGTATGATGTTGTGCTGTCGTCATCATTCATCTTCATGTCACAGAGNTGATACTCATGGCATTGATGTCAACATCCGTGAACTTCTTCATAGCTGCAACATTCTGCGGTTCCTTCTCTTCTCCTTCTTCAAACTCTGGCTTCACGATCTTTCCTTTCACAATATCCTGTACTTTATTCTTAGCAAGGATGAGGTCAATCCTTGTCTTCCACACTCTGAGGTTAGAGGCTCCATCTAACTTATTCTTAGACCTCATAGAGTTTGTCATGGCTGCTTGACTTGGTCAAACCCTAGATTTGACCAGAAATCCAAACTTCACGTATTGGCCTTCTGAGAGTACCAAGAGATGCACTGGGCTAGGGCACACTGATCTATTCGAAGATTAGGTCAATCTCATCACTTAAGGTGCCTCGACAAGAGGTTTAGGGTTTCTGCAACTACTTCTGCTAGTAACCCTAGCTACAGTGCTTTTGGAAACTGCTCCTGATAGTAACCCTAGTGACAGTTCCTCAATGAGCTCAATATCTAGTGGCTATGTTTCCTTCCAGCGTTTTAGGCTGACTGAAGGGGTGTGGGCCCATAACTTGTTAGAATTTAGAAGATGGTGTGCTCATTTTACCATTGATGATACCTTCGTCACCCAACCATAGGCCGAAGCCTCCCTCCGAGCACCTTAACCTTGACTAAGAATTCCTCCGGAAGCAAATACTAGGCTAGATAGCCAAACAAAGGGTAGCGCACCTCTCTCCAAGGATAGCGTAACACAAAAGACTGATCAGATAGTCCCAAACCCTAGCCAAGAGATAATCAAGCCAATATTGAAAACTTGTTGCTGCTACAGCTGCATCTGCAACCCTCCTCCAAACCTGTGCACAAGACTGCAATTGCAGTGCGCACCAACTGGGAAACTGCAATTCTGAGATGCTGTCAAATGAGAACTGACGCCCTGTATTTATACTGGTTCTGCTAGATTTGCTGGGGTTGACTTCTCCTTCTGGATAAGTGTCTGTTCAATATTATTTCTGGCCGACTTCTTCTCTTGGAGGCTAATAACCTAATATAAATTATCTTCTTGAGTCGACAAGGCTTCTAGGGTTATTAGCCAACTTATTAGGGTTTTCTCTTGCTTTCCGGAGCCTCCTATTCTCGTCAGGTTCACACGTGGAGGTAAATACCTCCTGCAGCTACCATAATATTAACATTTTTCCCCACTCAAAACGTTGGGGTTCAATTATCAACATGCAGATATTATCAAGTGTAAGCAATTAAAAAAAGCACAGAGTAATAACTGTATTAAAACACAACCAATATGTGGTCAATAAAATGCAGAGTAAAATATAACTGTAAAAATTGGTGAGTATATATGTAAAATGCAGAGTTGATCATTCAAGGAAATGCATAGATAATCATTCAAGGAAATGTAGAGTTTTATCAAGCAAAAATGCAGAAATACTCAATCACAAGAACGCGCAAAGACCAATTATTCCACAATGAATCAATCGAAAACGAAAGGATACTCATTCATAAGAAGGTGCAAAGACAAATCATTCATCCATGAATCAATCAAACACAGAGATAAGTAAGGGATAGAAAGCTGGGAAAAATTTATCCTTCACTCATCATCCATGCACAAAAAAGTAGGGCATTTGAATCTATATGTCTTTAAACACCGAAGTGACGACTATTGATTCAGCTCCTGGCTGACTGCTCAGGCACGGACTGATGACTAAAGGGATAAGGGACAAAATATAAAAACACAATCTCTTCATAATAATCAATAAAATCACAAAAAGACATAACACATGTAATTTAAATTTCATTGCAAGTAACAACTTTAACCGACGTACCTTAGCCAAACATGATTTCTCCGTAGTTTCTATCCCACGCGCACTCCGTTCAGCTCCTGCTTGTCGACTGATGTGACCTCATTGGTACCTCCCAGCCAACGCTAGGGGTACTCTTGTTCCCCTGAGCCACGCATACAATACCAGAGAACTACTAGCACCCAGCTCACCTTGCAAGGTCGAGCTACCACTCATTACCTAAGCTGGGTATCCCAACTCCCATAAGAGAAGCTCAGTCAAGAAAAAAATTCAACAATGTAATGTTATGCATAAAGATGAGATCCAAACTCCCCCTCCTCCATCCTTTTTATAGAGTTTTCAAGTAATCAGTTTCCCAAATTCTCATTAATTTCCTTTTCATTTAATTAATTAGGAAAAACCTCCCCTGTACACGTGTCACCCATCCCCTAGTTGCACCAAAAAATCAATTTTATTAATTAATTAAATATTCCTATTTCCCTCACCCACCTAAAAGCATTCCTAAAAATGCTCGTAGGTGTCCCAAAATTCCCTTACACTTCTTAAACTACTTACGCCTTAAATCCTAGTTGAGTTCAAAAATAGCAAGTTCTCAAGGCAAGATTCCTTACTAAGTTAGACATTCAACTTTTTCTTTATGTTTCCCCCCTTTTTTTTTCCTTTAGTTTCCTATTTCTTTTAAGTTTCCCTCTTTTCCGTTTTTAACTAAAAATCAATTTAGCAAGTGTAGAAAAACAACCATTTACCCCTTTTTCTTTTTAAATTAAAGATTAAATTAACATATGTAGATAAAACAATCATTTCCCTTTTTAAAATTTTAATCCCCATTATAATTTGATTTTAATAATTTAATTGAATTTCTTACCCCTTTCTTGTTATATGTTTAATTATGATTATTATTATTATTTTTTTACCACAGGTTCTACTTAGACCTAGATTTTAATTTGACTAGTCCGGGTGACATTTTCATTAGGGAATTTTTTTTTTTAAATCTTACTTATCACATCATTCATTTTAGGGCTGACTAGGTTTATTCACTTACCAGTTAAAATTGAGACGTTCCCTTCAGGACGCACTAGGTGCTCCAAGGGTGCCAGTCGCCTCTTTCCATTTTCCTTGCTCGACGTGCCCTTTAGGATGCATTACGTGCTCCAAGGGTGCCACTCGCCTCTTGAACGACTTGGTAGACATAAAAAACCCCAGGAGTCAATACTCCGCCAGGTGATCTTGTGGGAGACTAAGGGCCTCTAAAAAATAAGGCCCTTGCCTTATTGCATGCCCCTTAGAATCATCGTGAGCGGCTGTCACAGTCTTCCCTCACGACATCGTGGGTCTTCTCGAACTATGTAATCGTTAACCTACAGTTCAAGCCACAACGAGAGTGCCAGTAGGATGTGGTAGGGATGTTGTCCACACCTCTCCCTCAAGTCTCTAGTTGTCCTGCATAACCCCTCTACTCCACATGTGAGTCTGGTCGACAAGCTATCGTCATCCTGCATCCATCAATGAATCATGTCAACAACAATAATCAATCATCATAACATCTAATCATATGTACACGTGTCACATCAATAACATTCAAACCCAACAATCCACTCCCTGACTCGATCCAGAGTCCAAGGGGTTTCATCGATGCCTCAACATCCTCAATGTCCAAAGTCCTTCACACTTAGGAGAACCCAGTCAATAGCACTTGTCTATGTCAATACACCAAAATAACATATCATCAATCCATAATGTCTCATAATCATAATTGAACGACCAATAATATAATAATCCGGATCACTTGCAAGCAAGTGTCCTCAAAGAATAAGTTCGCTTAGTGCGCGCAAGAGCGGGATATTGCAATCAAGACTTCTAGGGTTAAATTACTAAGTAGGAACTTAAGATATTCAAGAAATGAAACAAGTCTAAGATAAGAATGATCAATGTAAAATAAGTATACTTGAATCAAGAGGTGAATCCAACTTATGCTTTTATGAGTGTTACTATTGGACTTACTTGAACTTACCAATTATTTCCTAAAGTAAAATATGTGTAAATTACAATAAAACATAAGATAAATTCACAACTAGAACTAGAGAAAATACTTTTTATCTAGTGAATATAAATCAAGCCTATGTTAAGATATTTGAATTAGAGATAAAACTAGAGAAAGTACTTTTTATCTTGTGAATATAAGTCAAGCTTATGTTAAGATGTTCTATTAATGTAATACCAAAAGACTTGAGTTTATGTAAGTCTAATTTTTATGTCATTTTATGGTCATTTTCAGATTTACATAAAGAATATAAATAGCCCAAAGAATGAAGAATAAGTTTAAATATCCTAAAGAATGAAGAATAAGTTTAAAATAAATAATTCTAGGGTGAATTTTCCAAATAGGGTTTCAAGATAATAACTTTAAAATCAAACCCTAATTGACACAAGTCTAGGAAATGAATATGCTTTGAAATTAAAACAATAGACTTGAAAGAAATATAAACTAAATATTTTCAATATTTTTTCTTTAGATTTCTAAAAAAATAGTAAAAGATTTTGGGTTTTATATATTTTGGAGGTTGATGGGAGAAGAAAAGTGCGCAATCCAAGGTCTTATGGGGTCAAGAAGAAACATTTATTTTAAATGAATTATTTTATTTAATGGATTAGAATAAGTAGATTAGGGCCAATGACTCAATCATATCCTATCTATTCTAGATGGAAAATATAGACCAAGACCATACAAGAAGAGGTCCTAAAAAGATCACCTTCCACTGGCAATATCAACCATCACTTATAAATTTTAGTTAATTACCTTGCTAGGGTTCCTAGAGGATAGGAAAAGCAAGGAATCAACCTACAACTACTAAATTAATAGAGAAATACAAGGGAGAGGCTACCTCACATGCAATCTCCTTCCAAGTGGTAGAGTTTGCCCTTCAAATGGATCGATTTGCTAGTTTTGTAGAAGACTTGACATCCACATCCACTCTTGAAGCAGAAAATTGAAACCAAAGGAGAAAAGCTTAAACCAACACAAAATTGCCTCAAAAGGAAGATATTCAATAAATTTTACTCTCAATAACCATTCAACAAAAAATAAATGCTGTGAGAGGGAGCCTGGAGAGGAGGTTCAGTAAACCGCTCATTACAATAATTTTTTCCCTCCTTATATCTAGCCTAAGAGATCATAAAATAATCTTATCCTCCAAATAACTATGAGGACAGGGTCAAAAATACATAAAATATCAAAGTAGTTACATGCCACATGTACAATATTCTCCCAAGAGAGAGGATGTCCCATCCAAAAATAGCAAGAGTAGGGTCAAGGGAGGCCAACATCCCTCCATAATGTATGGTCCAAGGAATATTAATCCACAAAGTGAGCCAACGACTATGAGTGAGAGATGAAAAGTCAACACATGTGGAATGAGGGAGGCTCAAAGAGGGGACTACTCATCCAAAATAGCTTCAAGTGGTCACAAGTGAGGTCTCCAATGTGTGAATGCCTCCCAAAATCATGTTAATATCCTCCCACAAGTCTAGAAAGGTCAAACTAGTCCACATGTGCCAATTATATAGTCAAGCGATTGATTAATGCAATCCCCAAGGTGGATGGATCCTATAAAAGAATGACACATGCCTCCAAAAGTGATGATGTGGCTGAGCACTCTATGGAATATGATGTGGCATGTCATGACTAGTCCATGTGCATGAAGAATAGCCAAAAAATGTCTAGGGCAATGTAGAGATGGGGCCTCCAAGGTTTCATTGCATAAAAGCAGGTAGAAACTTCTCATGAAGGGGGTTTTACATGATCTCAAGTGGCAAATACATGTCACAAGTCCCAAAGGTGCTAGTTGAATAATCATTTGGGCCCAAGTGTGACAAATACATAGGTAGATCCATACTTAGGCATAAAAGAAGTGTGTTTTCTAGGTGTGACAACCTTTATAATAAATTAGAAACACTTTTACAAAATGGTAAAGTAAAAAAACCTAGGGGTTCCCCAAGTCATGTGTCTTAATAGATCCACTCCAAGACCACCACACACCTACCTCATCCATAAATGACCTCCATGAGATGGCTGTTAAGAAATTCTACTTCCACGCTAAACCTAACATAAGAGAGGAATACAGATTTAATCAAGAAAGTAAATGACAAGGCAAGCACATAATACATAGAGATTGTTGGCCCTTGGTTATGGAAGCAAGCGAATATCAAGGAAGAAAAGGCAAAATGTGAACTACGCGGAAAATATAGTGACTGATACGGGGTCGAAGTGAACAAAAGAGAAGAAAAGATGAAGCGAAGTAAGATAAATAAAGACGTTGGACGAGGAGATCAAGGAAGACAGATCAACAAGAGATAGGGATTGTGGACAACTCAACAACAAGAAGAAGATATCAAAGAGTGCTTTGGAGCACCGCACATGAAAGAAGGAAAGACAAGCTGGCGAAGCCCTGAAAACCTGGGTCAAGTTGACCTAGTGTTTTAGACACCTAGGGTTTTGGCATTTAGGGTTTTGGACACATAGGCTTCAGACTAAGGTTGTAGGTGAGCTATTGTAATGTATAAATAAATATCAAGAGGACCTGGAATGGGTTCGAGATCTAGATGAGATTATGTTATGAGGAGAGATTGTTATTGAGAGAGAAGTATTGTATTGTGAGAGTAGTCTGTATTGTAAGATATTCAGTTGGGTGCGAAGATCAACCCTGCAGCTGGGTGCGTAGGGAGGGGAGAGAAAGAGGGAGAATAAGAGAAGATCTTCTAGCTAAGAGAACATATAAGAACTGTATGCTTTCATCTTAATATATTATAAAGCACAGTTCTGTGGACGTAGCCCTAGAGAGAGGGTGAACCACGTATATCTTGTGTTGTGTATGATTGATGCTGTGTTCTTTGTCATTTGATATATTGCTATTGTATTACTGTGTTATATCTGACAGATAGTTGTGCGTAGTATATCTAAGCTGGGATTTGATATATAGATGCTATTTTGTTCTTGTATTGGATCCACTTGGTATTCCCTTTGGTTGTAGACATCTCTATCCTGCAACCCCCACATAGCTACTTCGGGTTAGACTGCATCTTCCTCGCAGGTGTTGCTGAAAGGGCTAGTAGTTAGGGCTTGTTGGTGCGCTCTTGGAGCCTGAACCCTGGGTCTGACCTTGTGCCAACAAATGGTTTCATTGCCAGGACCAAAATCTTCTTGAGGGAATGTTAAGGTGGTTTCCATCAAAGACAGAGATTCAGAAGTAGATAGAGGATCAAGAAAAGGACTTCGCTGAAGCCCAGAATAAGAACCCCAATCTTAGTATAGAGGATTGGTTAGGAAGATATATCTTTACCAATGTACACAAGATTTTTTTTGGAGGAATCCATCAGGAGCTATATGAGTGGTTAGCTAGGTTAGCAGATACCCAGTTTGAGATCAAATCTAGATCTCCTGTGGTTTGGACATCGACGCTGATCAAGAAGGTCAAGAGAGTTGATAACGCTGTGTCACGAGCAATAGATCACTGGTTTGATAGCACCATTGGAGGGTACATCACTGAGTTTGCTGTTGACAAGGTAGAGTCATATAGCCAAGTCAAGAGATATTTCTTTAAGGGACCTAGAGGAAATTTTTTACACTTTTTAAAGTTTAGGATCAAGATGCTATTGCATGAGAAGAACATCTTGAAGATATAGTAGTTGGTTGGATTGGAAAGGGCTAATGTTCAAGAACTCAGACAATGACAATGACATAGAGGATGGACATACGCGTAGTGGGAGATCATTCAGAGAAGTTCCTCTTACAAACATGTTTAAGAAGAACTACGAGGATGAGGGTTTTTACAGTGGAGAAGAGGCAGATTTGACGGATGAAGAGCATTCAGAATCCGCTTGGGCAGAGGAAGGGAAAGCTGAAGAACCTTGCCGGGAAGAGCCAGAGTCTTCAGAAACTGCGTCGACCGTTGAAGTAAGTACTATTATTCCTCCTGTTGATTCAACAACATTAAGCAATTAGAGTGATCAGAGTCACTAGAGCGTTCATAGCACTGTCATTAGTAGTCCACCACATACTCAGTCAGGAAACCTAGGAAGATCTATGACAGATGAGATGAGGTTGCCCACCTTTAAAGGAGATGGATCTGAAGATCCTGATCAACACTAGTTTCTCTATGAAGCTGTGTGGATTATTAAGAATATCACCGACGAAGTTGTTAAATGAGCCTAGTTTAGTACTACCCTAAGAGATCGCGCACTGAGATGGTACATGAAATTTGTCCAAGGAGTTGCACCTAAACTGCTGAATTCCATTAAGACTGTGCTAATTGCCAAATTCAAGAAACCTAAGTCAAAATCGCAGTGCATTACATAACTAAAAGAAATCAAGCAGAATATAGCTGAACCTGTGTGGGATTTTGATAAGAGATTTAAGACCTTGATAGGCCATCTGAGTTTTCAAATCTTGGATGAGAAGAACAAGGAATGGTTCATCGCTGCCCTCTTACCACACATCAGAGTCCCTCTAATGCAAAAGAAAATTGCTTCGTAGGATGAGGTGCTGGAGATCGCCATGAAGCTAGAATAATCCCCTATGGGAGAATCCAGCTCAGGTATGAGTCAAATCTTGAGTCAACTAACTAGTTTGTCTCTGCAAATCCAAGATATGAAGAAAGATAAGGGAAAATATTAAAGAGAAGACATCTGGTGTATCAGATGCAAATGAGAAGGCCATGGCAAGGAACACTGTCCCCTAATTCATGAATACTTGGCCTCTGGAGCTCCGAACCCTTTGAAGCAAGTCACTCTACCCTAGTGCGAGGTATGTAGAAATAAACATCATCCTGGTGAGTGCTATTACATGAAAAAATATGTTCAGACACCCACAAATTTGTATTGCACATTATGTAAGTCCATGGGGCATGATGATCAGGATTGTAGGGCTTATGACCTCTTGCATGAAAGGTCAAGGGATATATACAAAATTCACGATGAAGTATAGCAAGAAGGAAACACTACACAATATAATTCTTTAGGAAGAGGAAACTTCAACCCTCGCAGCAAATTCAGAGGAAGAGGAGGAGGAGGAGGTATGGATCGAGGTAGAGAATATATCATCTGTTACAACTGTACGCAGCCAAGACACTTAGTAAGGGACTTTCAGAACCCTTGTACTACTTGCAACTACTGCAGTTCATTCGAACATGTTATCGAAGATTGTCCTGCACTACTAGCCAAACTTCAAGAGAGACGAGGAACTCAACAGAACCTGCAAGTGCAATTGATATACGCTGAACCTCATGGAGAGGACCCTAGAGTCGCTGTTATCACTAGAGGAGGCACTGTTACAGGAGAAGACAGAGTGACCCAGGGGAAGACTACATAAGAATCAGGAGTCAGGAAAGATGTAGAAAAGACCCAAACTTTTGATGCAAAGAAAGAAAAACAAATGTTTGAGGAGGCAAGAAAATAATTCAGGAGAGACCAAGGTTCTTCATCAAAGACATGACCAGAATTACTAGAATGTGGAATGCCCCTGGCTTTCAATTAGTCATCTCTGCCAGGAGAAGGAGAAAAGGTAAGCAACTCATGGAATTTTTCTACACTTGTATTAAGTTGATTCAGGATGAAAGCGCTATACAGGAGATACAAAATTTAATCAGACAATATGAGTCAGGAAAGGTAGATCCCTTGTTGAATATAGCAGTACACCAAGTTTCTAAAAGGAGAAGGAAAAATAAAGAACTACACCTGAATTGTAAATACTAACCTTGTACAATGTCTACTGTAAACATATATTCATAAAAGAACAGAAAATATACAATGGAAAATACAAACATTACACAAATAGTTTTCCCCTGGAAACCCAAACCGGGAAAACCAACATATATTATATTCATTCATTGTGTTACATTGTTTACAATACAATATACATATAGGAGCCAATGACATCCAAAACCCTAACCCAATGACCTGGATTAGTCCAAAAACCTAATTCCTTAATTGGAAATAGAAAACCATTGGCAAAAACCATGTGCCGAAAAAACCACCTAAATACATGACACGTTTTTGAGGTAGGTGTCATGTTTCCTGAGGCAGATTTTTTTTTTCCAGGGTCGCT
>SNQJ01S0052974.1:44882-69544 GCA_010110895.2 Picea sitchensis | reverse complement strand
TTAGATTAGCTTTGATTTATTTCCATTGAAAGAACAAAAGTTATCTCTAAATCCATATATTTTGGATGTGCCTCTAAGTCTTACAAACACCGGATTGACAATCAATTGCACTCTAATTTACATCAGTAGGTTGGAGCCCAACAATAATGTCATAAGAGTTCAACATTGAAAATGGGATGCATGTTAATGTCACGTGGCAAGTTAAGTTTAAAATGATTGTTGTTACACTACTTCTTGATTGTATAATTAAAGTGGTTTGTCAATTGGGTGTAGCTTGGATGGTTTTGAGAAATGAGTGTTATCCTCCCCACGAAGGTTCAATTCTCATAATGACATGAATAAAGCTCATAATGAGTATGTCGTAATGGATTCAAGCCTATATGTATTGGAAAGTTGCATTTGATTCAAAATTGAATAGCAAGGTAATTACTATTTCTGGAGGAAAAATATTCCTTCCCGTGAAAAAAATAAAATAATCAAAGTGGTTTGAAGTTTTAATGTGTATATTTAAATCTATTTTTCTAAATGCGAAATTAAACACTTTGTGTTTAATTGAGAAGTTATAAGAAAAACAATGTTTTTCATATTATTGTTTGTTTTAGGTTAAAGTATGTTGCATGATGTCTTCAAGTTAGTGTTGTATATTATGGGATAACTCTATTAAGTTCTTTCCATGTTGTATATTTGGAGACATCCGATAAAATTAGAACGATACAAAGAAGATTAGCATGGCCTCTGCGCAAGAATGACATGCACAAATAAAAAAATGATCCAAATTTTCACTATTAAAAAAAAAATAAATCTTTCTATGTAAAGATAGAAGTGTCATTAAAATATAGATTTGAATAAGCAATGTCCACTTTTTATATAAGTTTAAAAATAAAGCAAACCACAAAGGGGCCATATCATAGTGAGTGGTTATTGCATTGATGCAAGGTTCCCATCTAGTTGGAGATACAATGTGATTCCAATAGGAAGTTTAAAATGACACAACCACAATCATGTGTAACTTTGATTAGCAATGACATGCGCATAACCAACAAACTATCTTTACTTATATTGCTTACCTTAATACGCATCGAATAGATCTCTGCACTAGAAGAGAATAATAAAAGAAAACTATTAGACTAATTTAGATAGTGAGAAAACCTAATCAAATCCACATGAACATAGATATGAATTGTTGTGGAAAGTCAATAAAGGTACGACACTGAATATGAAATAATATGATAAAAGAGCTCTCCCTCGATTGACTTCTAAAACTAAAATCATGGGTATTCATAGCTATCTATGCCATGAGACATGCTACTTGGGTTCAAAGTGTTGGCGATGATTTTGTGTCCTTGCAACATAATTATGGGCCAAAATGAAATTAAAACTTTTGAAAATAAGAAAAAAAGTGATTTAAGTAAAGTGACATTGACTATTTATCAAATAAAATAAATGAAATTTCTTATTATTTTATCTTATTATTTTTTAAAATGAAAAAAAAATTTATACTTTTAATTATATATTTATATATAATTAAAATAGACACATGATAAATATGAAAGAAAAAAAATACATAAATAATGAATATAAAAATAAAGAAATTATTAAAAATGAAAAATATTTGAATAAATATCTAAATCCAAATAAATTATGTAAATATTAAATATTAGTAAATTTTTTCAAAGTAAATATAAATTAATTTCTTTGAGAGTGATAACAATGTAAACTTGATTATTTAAACAATCATAAGAAATAATTATAATAGGAAGAGTTGATTTAACTTCAAATCCAGAGGGGGTAGGGTATGTATGTTTACCAGTGAAATCGTTGGACAGAGGGGGGTCCCTTGTCCCACAAACAAGGGGGTCTCATACACCAATTTGATGTGGCTTGGCCGTAACCTTAAAAATAGATTATTATTATTATTATTATATATAATTAATTAATTAATGATAATGTTCAAGATTATTTTTTAAATAATATAAACTTAAGCTTACAAATAAATGTTTGAGCAATAAGAAATTAAAAGAACTTAAAAATAGTATAACTAAGATTTACATAAAACAATTGAATTGCTTTTTTATTTTAAACAAATTTATTTTTGTGTTATAAAGTTTTTTTTATTTTTGTTTTTATTTTTAATAATAATAAGTAATTTTTTATTTAAAAAAAAACCACACTCAAACAATACAACTTTGTAATATAAAATTTGGAAGGTAGACCTCCACCCGTTATTAAATGTTTGAAATTAAAAAGAACAAAGTCATTGCAAATTTTAACCAACAACTCTATATCCTTCTCTAACAAGAGTATTGTCTTACATATTGTCCCAACGCAAACCAAAACTTTCATAACATTTTAAAATTAAGAGAAAATTAAAATATTGGTCCATGAAGGACTTCTTTAGAAGCTTGTGGATTTTAAACTTGCCTTGGAAGATCTCTTTTCAAGTCTTGATGGGTTGCTTAAGGGTTCATTATTGCTATTTCTATTGCTTTCAGATTGCCCTTCGTATTTTACTCCCCAAAGCATGAGAGACCAACCTAGTGGAGAATGACATGGATTTCCAAATGGAGCAATACATCGCTTTTGCTCTATATTCTCAACCATGGTTGCCACCGTGCCCAATTGCTAAGCCATTAACATATATTTTTCCTTTTGAGTTTGCAAATGGGTCTTCATTCCATTCTCTATCTCTCTTAAGACACGAATTTGAGGCCCCATCTGAATCACATGCCTCGCCTACTCTTGAGCATCAATTTGAAGAGTGTTCTCCCATGTAATGTGTCAATCATGTCAATGCAAATTTGTCTTGGTCACATCTCTCCGAGCCTTCACAATTCCTCTTTCTAGAACCTACATATGCCTTTGAACCTCAACCATCTCACACATTACACACCACTTGCTCCTACACTACGCCATGACCACCAAAGAGTTTGCAAGGCTAGGTCTCCTTTCCTCTCTTTGGAAGCTAGCACTCACCCCAACCATGAACTAGAGTTGATACATGATATAACATAACCAAACTGTAAAGGATAAGTCACAACTAGACCTCAATAAACTAACCATCCCACACTAAACTTGAATAATAGCTTCATCACAATCTATATGACATACAAGGAGGAGGAAATGAGAAGAGGCATTAATTCCTCATCCTTTTGTGCATGCAAGTGGATCCACCTGTCTTACTCTACCATGGAGTATTTAAAACTTGATAAATTTAGGGGAGGCACTCTAGAATTGGAGTGCACCCTCCCACCACACACTTAGCCACCCTTCGCCCAAGGTCACTCCAAGATTTGCCAATTTATCAACCAAGGACTTGTTTTCCCTTAACACTTGGAGAAAGGAGATGACTTCAAAGTGAGACATCACGTCTTGGATTCTTTGAATTAATCTTTACAACCAACCATTTCTAAGGATAGGATAGGCATAAAGGATACAAATAATAATAGACAAATCCCCAACTACTATGATTTTCTTAAGGTCACTTGTCCTTGCTAGAATTAACCCTTAATAGACTACACGAGCTTATACTTTATTATTAGAGGCCAAACTCCAAACACAACCACCCCCCCTCCCTCCTCGTCCTAAAAGATGTTGAGATGATGATACTCTCTACATTTCACAACCCCACTCCATAAGTATGACCAAATTACATTCATTATCCCCCTTGGGTACCTCTCTAAGTATTCCATATTATTTTCCCTAGATACATTTCATTCCTTCTTCCACTCTTTATATATATATATATATATATATATTTTCATTCTATTTTACATTCTTTCCATAACCTATTTTTAACAATTAGTAATATTTAATTAATTTCATTTATTAAAAAATATCATAAATTCAAATATTTGAAAGTTAAAATACAACCTTTATTTTTTTTTTATTGCACATTTATTGATCAATTAAAATTTAATAATTTAAATTTAAGTTCCCTAAGTAAAATGGGCCATAGAAACTAACTTTTTTCCAAAAATAAAATTTCTCCATTATATTAGAAATATAACTGTTACATCCCTTTTGATCTCATGTATAGACTGATCCATAATACTGTGGCAAAATCCAAAAAAAATGCATACATAACACTTGAGTAGCATATAAAACAAAGGATTACATCACTACAGGCTCAAAGCTCAAAATCATAAATCCGGAAACATCTACAAAAGATACTAGCAAACTGGCGGAAAAAACATTTTTAATAGATGTAAATGTATTCTCTGTGGCCCTCAATGCCATTTTCCACCTTGTAAAAAGTGATCCTGCCTTCGGGTTCCATAATGGACTTCTTTGAAAGAATTTCTGCCTCATTGTTGTTTGCTCTGTAGATATGGTGAAAACTAATATCCTAAAAAAAATTGATAAGGCCCAAAACTTTTTCTTTCCATCTTTCAATGGCACAAGCTTGCAGTCTGCCTTTCCTGTTTAACCAGTCGATCACCACCCTAGAATCTCCAAGGAGCTGCAAATTTGTATATGAAAGGTGTATTTCCATAGTCAAAGACGTCCAAACACCCAAGAGCTCCGCTTTTGTATTAGTGCCTTGTCCACAATTCATTAGCCATTTTGTAACAATGGATCCTTGAGTTTTTAGAAAACCACCTGCTCCACAAAAAGTTCCATCTGAGCTGGACGCACCATCAAAACATCGAAAGACGAACCCTTCACTAGGAGTGAAGTCACAGGGACGAGTTTGAAGCAGTTTTTGTGTGCTTGATTTCCATTGAAGTGCGCTCATAATTTTTATGATCACCCCACTGATAGAAGAAGAAGAAGCCTAAAAAAGAGCAGTGTTTCTCTCCAGCCATAGATACCAACAGGTGAGCGCTGGAAGATAGGGGATGTTTGATTTATTTGAAGCCCACAAATTATAACATTCCGCCAGGTAGGAACCCTTCCAAATATCCTTTAGGTGCAGAATAGATTTTAATCTCTGCCAGATGGAGGAAGTGAATCAACACGATATAAAAAGATGTTTTATATCTTCTTAAGAAGAAACACATAGAGTACAGTGACTCAGACCTACCCAACCTTTTCTATGGAGTGTCTCCCAAGTGTGAATCTTCCCCTCAACAACCATCCACGTAAATAATTTTATCTTTTGTTGAATTGACCATTTCCAAAAACCACGCCTCCAACCTATAATGACGTTGTTGTCTTGTGTACTATATAAAGCCAAATAAACATTTTTAACTATCAAGTTTCCAGAGTGATCTCCTCCCGTCCACATCAGACGGTTGTTGTTGATACCAATGAAGACACCGGCACTAGAAAGATCTTTCCTGAAGTGTTCCCATTCACTTTCCAGTGGCCTAGAAAGGTGCAACTCTGAGTAACTATACCAGGAAGGTGAGTGTCCGATACCGGCCTCACTATTCCAAGCCTATGAGAGAGAGTAGATATTTTTTTGATTTAAAACTATAATCAATTCAGGAGAAAGGAAAGATATGTCCTCCAACCCAATAATTTTATCCATTCCGATAGTCACAAGATGGTCAGTCTCCAGAAGCTAGCTAAGCCAATGGGTAATCAGGTGAATTGATTTTAAAAGACCGCCCCATATCTTTGAAACTGAAGATGTAATGAAGGTGGGGGATCTGAGCCAGTTTATAACTATGTGGGGAGAGAGATACTTGTCCTTTATAACATTGTGCCAAATACCCATGCCCATAATAACCCTCCAAAGGGTATTAACAACTAGGGATTTGCTAAAAAGGAAAATGTTCCGAAAGCCCCAGCCTCTGTGGCTCTTTGGTTTAGCCAGAGACATCCAATTTCATAAGTGTAGGTGGGAAATGGTACTATTCCCTCTCCAGAGGAAATTGAACATGAGACTCTTGATTTTATTTAACACAGAATAAGGGATGATGACCAAAGACAACTAGTACACTGGTAAAATTTCCAGGGTCGATTTAACTAAAATGAAACGTCCACCCAGGGATATCTGAATCCCGTGTATAAAGGAGTAAAACTATATGGAAGAATATCCCGAAACAGAGCAAGTTCGGACTCAGTTAAACTGACAAAAAGAGTGCTGGAATTTTGAACATTTACCTTTAAACCTGATGCAAAGCAGAAAAAATTAATGATCTTTTCAATTTCTATCCACTCACTTAAAGAAGCATTAGACATGATCAAAATATCATCCACAAATAAGATGTGAATAATCCTCACCATCCTGGATACTTTTATACCTGTGATCTTCCCTGTGACCTTACTATCTTTTAGAAGTAAACTAAGCCCTTCTAGTAAAAGGATGAATAGTAACGGGGACAATGGACAGCCTTGACGTATGCCCCTGTTGCTCCTGAAAAAAATGGTTGGTTCCCCGTTCACTAAGACTGCAAAAGAAGACAAGGTAATACAATTCATAATCCAGTTGGAAAACTGTATATCGAAACCTGTTTGTATCAAAATCAGCCTCATCGTGTCCCATTTAACACAGTCATAAGCCTTTTGTAAGTCCAGTTTAAGGATTATAGATTTGTATTTTTTCTTTTTGATGCTATGCAGACACTCGTGTGTTGTGCCAATGGTGTCTTGTATCTGCTTGCCTTTGAGAAACCCAAGCTATTCTGAAGAGATGAATATGGAAAGGATGGGTTTGATACGGTTTGCGATTATTTTTGAAATTAGTTTGTAAACAAGTTTGCAAAAAGAGATGGGCATGTAGTCATTGAATATGGATGGATTGTTTGTCTTTGGAATGAGGGAAATGAAGGTAGAGTTGAGCCCGCTAATTATCTGACCCTTGGTTATGGATTCCTCCACCATATCCAACAGATCGTTCCCCACAAGGTCGAAAAAAGTGATGAATAACTCCACATTCCATCCATCGGGACCCAGGCTTTTATCTTTCTTAAAAGAAAATAACACTTTCTTTAACTCTTCTAAGATGATAGGGTTGGCTAGAGAGTTTGAATCTGTTTCTGTAACAATGTGAGGAAAGAGCCTCGCTAGTTTTCATTGATCCGTAGATAAATGATGTCCCTGTGCTTTAAATAAATTGTCAAAATACCTCACGGCCTCTATTTTAATATTCTCTTGTCCTATATGATGTTTCCCAGAAGAGTATACAATTTCCCAGATGTGTTTTCTATTTCTCCTAAAGCCGACGTAACGGTGAAAAAACTTAGTGTTTTGGTCGCCGCCCTTTATCCATATAGCTCTACTACACTTCCTCCATAATTATTCTTTTTCTTTTAAAAGGTTGTTGCGTCCCTGTTCCAAGCCACTTAATAACTTTTCCATTCCTGCGCTTAATTCATCGTTGACCCGTTGTAACAAGATCTCCTTTATATTAGATTCCAGCTGTTCCATTTTTAACAAATTAATCCTGTTCTTTTCATTGATCCAAAGCTTGGTCCTATATTTTAACTCCTTTAGTTTCCATAAAATTCTGCGTTGTTTTCCTTCTTCAAAAAGAAACTGAGGATCCGATTAGGTCTCATGTACAAGAGCAATATAACCTATTTCCGTGAGCCACTGTGGGTTGAGCTTAAATGAATATTGTTTAAAACTTGAACCGATCTCTAACTGCAAAAGAATAGGGGCATGATTAGATATATATGGGTATTCCACCCAAGAACAGTGAATACCAACTTTTGAGAGAAGCCCTTCCGATACATAAAACCTATCTAAACGTTTAGCAATTGAGCTGGACCCTTGGTGGCCATTTATCCAGGTAGGGACAATAGTGTCTGGTTGCACATCGACTAAGTGATTCTTTAGAAAAAGAGCCTTTAAATATTCAGAAAGTGGACCCGATAGTGTCGACCCTCCCCAAATTTCACTCGGTGAAATTCAAATCTCCAGCTAGTATTAAATTTTCATGTAGCAAAATGTCTCTATCCTCAACAGCTTTCCAGAAGACCCTCCGCTCCACGCATGGGCCATATGTATTTAGAATAAGAAGCTCGCTCTTAGTTGCAATGCATTGAACTGTCAATGATATGCCACCAACGGAAAGATAAGGTACCAGATCAAAACTTGCAGGGTCCCAAGCAACCATGAGTCCTCCCGAGTTCCCAACAGAGCTTAACGTACAAACAACCCAAGATGGTCGAAGGCCACAGATGTATGAGATCACTTTCTGTTTAGGTACCAAGGTTTCTTGAAATAATATGACATTGGGGTGAGTCTTGTCCAAAAGGAATCTCATAGAGGCAGTTTTAAGGGGGCCACCCACCCCTTGAAGGTTTAGGGAAAGAAGGATCATTATCTATCCCTTTATAGGGTCTTCACTGCTCTAAGTGCCCCATCGTCTATGGAAGTAGAAATAGAATCAGGTTGTTGTGCAGAAGAGGGAGTGGCCTTCTTCCTAGCGCTACGGGTTTTAATGGGTGAGTATTCTATCCCCAAGCCGCATGACCAAGAAAAATCTTTCCCTGTGTCAGATATAGTTAGATGGGAAGTGCTGGAAGATCCATCAAGAGGTTGTTTTTTTATACAAATAGTTTCCCAAATATGCTGACAGAGGGATAGTGGAGGAGTGGTCTCGCAGGTAAGGCAGAAGGGAGTCGAGAATCTCATTTAAAGTGGTGTCGGTTTTCGCAGATTCCTGATAACCTGGGAGGATAGTAGATGTTTCCAGAAGAGTAGCCGGAGAAATGGGAGGAGGAGCTGATGGTAGAGTGAAATCCCGAGAAGGTGTGGTTCTAGAGTGGGATGGATAACTTTCTAGAGGAGACGACACCCTAAGAGAAATGAGAGATGCACAGGCCATCTGAGACAAAATCCCTACCTCTTTTGAAAACTGTGAGAGGGTGTCTTTTTCTGACAAACCAACACCTGTCGAAAACCCCTCCATGGGACCCCCCACAACCATTGTGTTCTCCTTCAACCAAACCGATGCTTCCAAAAACTCATTTTCTAGACAAGTCAGAGTAGAAAAAAACAAAGGGCAATGAGTATCCATCTTACCCGTAATCGAATTCGAAGGAGTAGGAGGAATGGATAGCTCGGATGGGAACTGGAAAGCTCTGAAATCATTAAGGTTTGTTTATGGAGATGACTTGTATGCGGGCTCATGCTGTTCTATGCCATCCGATAATTTTGGAGAGCTCCAACCGCTGCAGTCCTATCGAAGGTGATCGGTCTTGTGACAAATGCTGCACCAGAATGAGATCCCAAGGTAATAAAGACGCTCGACAATTTTCCTACCATGCCATTCTATTTCAAGCACTTCTGGTAGACCCTGGTGTATATTCATGTTGACCAACACTCGGGCTATTTTTCTGGTTGTGGAGGAAAGGTTTTCTTTATCTATCGAGATACAAGTCCCCAGTGTGTTTCCTATAGCCTTGAGCACAGATTCATTCCATAGATGTATGGGAAGGCCCAGAAGGAGCATCCACAGGTGGCGATGATGGAAGTATTCAACGATCGGGTTGAAGGCTATATGCCACTTCTTAATCATGAGGCTGCTACCTCCCATAATCCATCTATGTTCTAACAACTTGTCTTGGTCTTTAGGGGACCTGCAAATGAATCCAAGCCATCCACTGGTCAAGTGTAGAACTTACAGAGGGTAACCCAGTAGTGGAAACCAATGGGTTTGTACCCATTCCTGTATAGGAATATCACAAAGGTACCGGTAAGATATCCTTCCAACCAGTCCACAGAGGGCTAGATGTGCTGCCTCTGCCAAACCTACATCAGAACCCAACACCATTTTCCGGTGTGTCTTAACAGGTTTCCACAGTCTTCTAGATTCACCAGGATTCCTGGAAGGGAGAGTAGTCTTAGAGTAGGAGGGATGTGAAGACTTTACACCATTTGGACCATCAACTCTGGTTGCAGAAACCCTAGAGGTAAAACGAGAGGAGAGGTTTTGGCAAGGCAGAGAAATAGAATGAGGGGGAGGGAAACGAGGAATACAGTTAGAGGAAAGAGGAAGGGGATATGTCCCATCAGGTAGAGTGGGATTTAAGGAAGGCGTACCCCTGTCCAGAGCATCTAGCTCTGCGAAAAGACCCGAACGCTGCCAAATTTCTTCATCTGTAGGCTTCATTAAGGACTCTACCTGATGGCAAGTTAGAAACTAACTTGCCTATTAACTTGCACAACTTAAATATAACGCATTATAAACCCATTTTTCACCTCATACACATGCTACGCCATTTATATTAACAACCTAGTTCCATTAGAGGAGCATGCTAGTATTTTTTTGGAACAAAACTCTATTTATTATGGAAGAGAATTTTTAGCACGTTGATTTTTTAAGAATATAATTTTCAGCAAACTAATTCGAATTAAAAATACGCTTCTATTAATTCAACCATATTAAAATGTTGATCTATTGTACTCAAAAACTTATTTATTTTTTAATTTACTAGTATATTCTTTTCAATGGCTTTTGTATATTCTTCGTTAAGGTTTTGAATAACCACCCTTCCAATCATTAAAGAAGTCGTTAGAGCACACCAAGGTTGTGAATTTATTTCACACCATCTCCTTTTCAACTTCAATGGATTTTGTATATTCTTCGTTAAGGTTTTGAATAACCACCCTTCCAATAATTAAAGAAGTCGTTAGATCACACGAAGGTTGTGAATTTATTTCACATAAACTAGTTGAGGTGATGGTCTTTTTCCTTTCAAAACCCATAATGCATTCTTAAAAATCTTTGGAATTTGGTGTTGAAATTTTGGACAAACTCATTAGGTTCTTGGTCTATGGTGGTCAATTCCTGAACATTGTTAGTTATATTTTTGTGATTGTGCTTTTTTAACTTCATCTAACCTTGTATAGATTGGGTAGAAAAACAATTTTATATTTAGACACTTAGGAGTTAGTTAAGATCAGCTTGGTCTAATGTGTCATTAGGTAAAATTGTGTTTCTTTAGTATGCATTAGTATGAATTTGTAGTTAGGAAATTTGACGGCCACGATATGTTCCCGACATAGAGTGATCTGACAAATCACATTCTCCTCAATCTTAACAGGTACATTGATTCGTGACTTAACACCCGATTGGTCCATGATCTCTGTTTAAAGAGCATGGAGGGTCATTTTTCAATGATCGATTGTGAGAAACTCTCTTGTAAATCTCTCTGTAATGTTTTTTTTTTGCAGTTCCCATGGTGTAGAGTAGTTGGTGAGGGTGTGCATTGTTAAGGCACTCTGTAAGTGAAGTCATTGGTTCAAAACCTCTGGGGACACCTCAAATCCAACCATGTTAAGAGCTAGTGCAGTCTAGGCCAGGTGCGATCCCCGAGTGATTTTGATGGCTTAAATGCCCCTGGGTCATGGCAGCTCAGCCACAGGCCAATCCCACAAGTCAGGGATATTTATCTAACAAAAAAAAATAAATATTTTGCATTAATAAATTTCTCCAAGTGGTCACGTTGGATGGGGCTGTGGACATTTCCCCATAGGGGTTTTACCACGCCAAAACATCGACATGTTGATCTTTGATCTAATTCTGTGAGTGGTTACTAAAGGTGCTTTTCCTCTGTTGGAATACCTGTGTTGTCGAACATGTCATCAGAGTGCATTTGAAGACCCGCTCCCATTGTAGATCGAGATCATGAAGTCGTGTTGCCTCATCTCTAGTTTCTACCATTTCTGTACATTCATGGGATGAGAGGTATGTTCCATTACGTCTGAAGTGATTTTTTCAATCAGGAACACTTTTCGTTTCACTCGAAAAGGTTTCCATTTGCCCAAGATACGACCATTTTAGTTAGATCTGGAGGTATAAATCTTGAATACACCATTTTAATTTTTACAGAGTTAATATTTCATTTTTTTTTTTTTTTTTTATATTTATGGGTTGCTAATCTTTTCGATCTGCGTATCATCTTTTCCCCATGCCCTGTGCGATCTCGACAAATAAAAAATAGATCAAAAAGGGTTTTCATGTCAACGTATGCTCTTTGTCATGTGCTCTCTGCAATCTCAGTAAATCAGAAATAGAAGGAACACTTGCATTTTCAGGGTAAGCTAACCGAGATCTAACCCTTGTTGTCCTCAAGAAGAGGAATTTTTTTCTTGTGTGAATTTTTTTTCTTGAACACGCTCTCCAAAGCCGTCTTCAACAACAACACCCCCAATTCTCCTAAACAATATAATATGTTTTGCACTAGCTCACTTGGTTAAAAGTTACTTTAGTGCACTTTACTTAACGTAATAAAAGTGAATCACTATTAAATAACTTTAATATTTTATTTTAAGTTATTTTTCATGCAACGCTCATTTACAAAGTAACTTCATTGTAAAAGTGATTCTTACTTATTCTATAAAAGTGGGTTACTTTATAAGTAATTTATTTAAAAGTGAGCTTATAGGCATAGTCAGGAGGAGCACCACCACGTGGACCAACTTCCACTTTCCACATGGCTCTTTGGTTACTGTTTATGCCTTTTCTCAAAAGGGCATAACTTTCACATCGAGAGTCCATTTTCAGTGTCGTTTTTTTTAAACAACCTATTTCTTAAGCAAAAGCAGAGTACCGAGCAACGATTAATGCAAGTCAGGAAGCCTTGTGGCTTTGTCAAATCCTTTTAGAGTTTGGATTCAAATAACATCATCCGACCAACCTCTGGTGTGACAATCAAAGTGCCATCAAGCTTGCCAAAGACCTAGTTCAACATCAATACAAAAAACACATCGAGCTACACATGCACTTCATCTGAAATCTCATTCATGATCAAGTTATTGAAGTTCTCTTTTGCTCTACAGAAGATCAAGTTGCAGACATTTTCACAAAGTCTCTTACAGAAATGAAGTTTTACAAACTTCGATCTATGTTAGGAGTTCAAAAAGTTGTCATTAATGGGGGATAGGCTCTAATGTCTCCTTCCTTCTCCTATTGTGTCGCCTTTGTAAATCCTTCAATCCTATCCCAAGTTGTTCTTGAGGGGGGATGTTAGGATATTTAGACACTTATGAGTTAGTTAAGATCAACTTGATCTAATGTGTCGTTAGGTAAAAGTATGTTTCTTAGAGTGTTTCTTTAGTATGCATTAGTAAGCATTTGTAGTTAGGAAATCCGACGATCACGATATGTTCCTAACATAGAGTGATCAGATGGATCATATTCAAATCGATCTTAACGACTGCATTGATCTGTGACTTAACACATTATTGGTCCATGATCTATATTTAAAGAGCGTGGAGGGTCATTTGTTGATGATCGATCGTGAGAAATTATCTTGTAAATCTCTCTGTATTTTTTTTTTGTATTAATAAATTGCTCCGAGTGGCTACGCTGGCTTGGGCCCGTGGATGTTTCCCCATAGGTGTTTTACTACGTCAAAACATCTGTGTGTTGATATTTGATCTGGTTGTGTGAATGGTTATTGAAGATGTTTGTTCTATATTGGAATGCCTATATTGTCGAACACCAATAGAATTAATGTTTCACTTTATTCTTAAAGGTAAATGAAGACATCTTACACACTATGTCTTCTTAAACTATAGTGAATAGTGAAATAATTCAAATATAGGGTTTTACATTTTTTTCCTCAAGAAAATTATGCTTTATATTATTTAAAATATAATCTGTTCACATATAAAGATATCATATAAAGATATCGTATCAAGATATCAACTTCTAGGAATCCCCCTAAAAAAATATTGAAACATCTCAGTCAAACATGACTATCTTGACATCAGGGAAAGTCTATAAACCACACCTCGACAAATGTCCAAAACCATCATCACAAGGGACAAAACAATCCCATAAATGTGTGAAAAGAAAAAAACGACCATCCTTTGCCTAAAAGCAAAAATATCTTCACTCTACCAATCATCACACTGAACACCAAACACAACATGAAAGATAGACCAGTGATCCCTTGGTAGAGATTTAAAAACTGAAGAGGTCCCTCATGACCCTCTTCACACCTATAATAAATAAGATTCCCTAGTACTTGTTGAAGAGCACGTTTTGACAGACTATCCGCAACAACATTTCCTTTCCCGAAAACATGTTCATAGGTAATCTTTTGAAAGTGCTTTGTTATCTCCTTTATGTGGTCCTTCCAGCATTCCAGTGCAACAACTTGTAGGCACCCTTTACCTTTCAGCCAGTCGATGATGATTTTGGAGTCACCCCAAATATGTATCTCCATGATTGAAAGACGAGAAGCCAATAAGAGGAGTGCCTATGCGCCCACCTTTGTATTAGTACTAGGCCCCCCATTGAAAAACCATTTGTAACAACTATGCTCACTAGTTCTAATGAAACCTCCAACTCCACAATTTTCTCTTGAGGCTTCAACAGCTCCATCAAACCAGTCCCCTATTCCACACTCTGCATCTGAAATTGTAAACTTCCTACAACCAACATTTTTCATGATTTTTTTACAGATCTCCAAAGTGAGAAAAGAGAGGTATGCCACCTTCTGAGAATTTGGGGTACGTCCTTTGAAAATCATCAAGTTTCTCTCCTTCCAAACAAACCAGCAAATGATCGCAAGTAGGCTAGGGTAAGATAAAAATTTGAGATTCCATGCCTTAAAACATTCCACAATTGAATTGCCAACCTTCTTGCCAGGATGTTTTATAAATGTTGTAACCTTTTCCCAAACTTTCGTGGCGAAATTGCACTCCACGAACAGATGGAAAACAATTTCCTTGTTGTTTTTACATAAATGGCAGATACTTGGAACATAAAAACCTCTTCGCTGTAGCTGATCCTAGGTGAGGATCTTTTTCTCTGTCAACAAATAGGTGAATAAATGAATTTTTGTTGAACATGTTCAGGACCACAGGGCTTTCCTCCAGCCACCAATAACATATACCCATTTCTTTTTTTACATGTAAATACTTCACCATTGAACTTTGATAATTATTTTTTTGTGTTTCTAGGAAAATCATGTTGGGGACCTTATAGATTCAAGGAAATATCCATCCTGAAGTATATGTTATTCTATTATTATGTCCTTGCCATAGCAGGGACATTAAGTTTTGGGTTATTTTCATTAGTTGCCAACATGGTTTCCAAGGTGTTATTACCTGGTTTAACCTATAGTTTCTCACTCTGACATTTACATCAAATATGGGATCCAGGGGGGTGGTGATGATCTTCATTAATGTTCTATCCTCTCCTCCATGTCTCTCTGCAGTCGATGTCCGATGTTTCTCTGCAGTCGAGGTATCAGGTCTCTCTACAGTCGATGTAGAGCCTTTATGCAATCAAGGTATCCAACTTTGACACCATTCGAGTCTGTACCTTGTATCGTTGCAATTAATGCTTGGTCATGCATTATAGTTCATCACTGCCTTGACACCACTACAATATTTTCTTTGTCTCGTGGCGATCTGCATGCATTGAAGAAATGAACTATTTATATGTGTTAGTCATATCGACTCCTCAGTTGATTTTCTATGTTTTCGGCTACACTACACCTCACATTCCCTGCAACATTTTTTGGAGAAGTGAAAGGAGAGGTACCATAATTACTTCCTATTTGTCATTCTGGTCTTTCTTCCATTGAGGTCAGTAAAAACTAAAAATAAAAGTGTTGTTGTTCTGTTGTGCTGTGCAGGCTGAATGCAAACACAAAGTCTCCATATACGACAACTGAAGTAGACAACAGTAAGCCTCAAGCAAAGCACATTCTTTCTATGGCTAGAGTAATAAACTTATCCATTTGTAAAATATAGTTTTAGTGGACAAACAATATGCACCTCATACTTATCTGCTTGTAAAATCTAGTTTGTGTTCTCTTCTTTGCATTTCATCTTCAATTTCTAAAAACTAATCCATGCTTTGCCCCCATTTTTGTCTATACGTTTTATGTTTGTGTGCTCTTCATTGCATTTCATCTTCAATTTCTAAAAATAATCCATGCTTTGCCCCATTTTTGTCTGTACATTTATGTTCTCTTCATTGCATTTTATTTTTAATTTCTAAATTTTTTGATTTGCATTTTTACTTTTCATTTTCATTTCAATTACCCCCTTTAGGATTTGATATACTAATCGTACCTACATACTATAAAATATCTGACTTAAAAAACCAGAGTATTTAACAAACTTAATGAATTTTTATGAGCTCCGAATTCATAAAATCAATGCAATGCAAATTAAAGCAATTTATACCATAAAATTGATTTGCACAATTGCTAAAGACACATTTAGCCCTATTGAAATATAGATCTGCTAGAAGCAAGGAAAATAGGGAGGCTCAGCGAATCTAAATGGAGGCGGATAGATTAAAATTTGCATGTTCAAGTTTTCCCGGGACGTTTTCCACATCGAATCCGTTAAAGATGAGATTGTTTCAGAGAGAATAAAGCTTTACAGAATTAGGGTATTGGGTACAAATCTTCTCTAAAACCCTAATTAAAATGTACACGTACAAGTTGAGGTCTTTTTCACATCGAATCCTTTAAAAATGATATTGTTGCAAATGGAATAAAGCTCTCAATTAATAAAAATATCCTTTAACATCTTGTCACAAAATACTCCCCTCACAATGAATATATTCCATAATATTTATAGGCATGACTAACATTTAAAGATTTAGAAGGCGTATGGAGTAAATCTTCTCTAAAACCCTAATTGAAATGTACATGTTCAAGTTTTCCAAGATCTTTCTCCGGTTGAATCAGTTAAAGATGTAATTGAAATGTACATGTTCAAGTTTTCCAAGATCTTTCTCCCGTTGAATTCGTTAAAGATGTGATCGTTGAAGATGGAATAAAAACTGTATGTAATTAATAAATATTTTCTTTAAYATTCTGTTACATAAGACCTTGCTCAAGATGAATTTATCATCCCCAAATATTTGTAGGTGCTAAGAATATTTAAAGATTTGGTTCGTTGAATCATTCGTAAAAGACAAAACGAGAGTTCTTACCAGACGARAATTTAGCATTCTTGTGAGGTAAATTTTCTCTAAACCCRSATTTGAGACATAGYAAAGCATTTTAAAAAGCAGTATTTGCGGAGGGAGAGGAACAGATGATTCAAAAGAAGTTCGGAGGTTTGCAGGTAGAGAAAAAACGTGAAGGGAAGAAATAGAGATTCAAACAATGAATTGATTGAGCTCTTTCTTATTTTTTAAAGATGAAATTGTTGTGGACCGAATATAGCTCTCTGTAATTAATAAAAATGTTCTTTAATATTCTGTGACAAAAGACTCGACTCACGCTGAATTTATCCCTAAATAAAAAGGAAAAACGAAAAGGTTTATCCAACCAGAGAATTTAACAATGTAACATGCATGTGAAGTAGTTCTTCACTAAACCTGGATTTGCTGCATACTAAAGCATTTTTAAAGCAAAATTTGCCTATTAGATAATTTAGAAAAAGTTTGGATGTTTGCAAGAAGAGGAAAAAACATGAAGGGAAAACATAAGCAGAGAGAATCTAACCATGGACTCATCAAACTCTTTTTTATTGCCGATGAGGATATTATCGTTGCCAAGAGCGGAATATTGGCTGACGACATGCTGCAACTTAGCCAATTGTGCGTTAATCCTCGAGTGTTGATCCTTCGGAGATGCCAAGACACTCCAGGTGTGCCCTCAGGAACTCTCACGGATAAACACCAATTTTATCGGTAATCATTTTGTGCCCTCAGGAACTCTCACGGATAAACAAAACTAAAGCCCAATTTTGTGGGCTCCCACCCATAAGCATTTACCTGTGGTATTTGCTACCTATTAAAATTTCTCCTTTTGTTTTATTATTTTTGAAAAATGAAAAAAAAAACTATATTCATATTTATGTATGAATTCACTAGTTACATAGTAAATTATTTAACGATGATAACACCTCATACTCAAACAATTGCAAAAGCCATGAATACATAATTATACCAAAACATATAAATAATATTAATCCAAATTCAAATGATATTATATTAAACTAGATAATGCATGATTTCAATATGTCTAGCTATTTATATATAAAAGTTATTGTCCAAAGCTATCTACATAAACAATATAAATTAGAATTTACAAATAAATGTTCGAACACCAAGAAACCTGCAATTCAAAGTACGTATTGAAAAATCATAACTTAGATGTACAAACAATAATTGAACTATTAATCTTATCAAGAGTTTTTTAATGAAGTTTTCCCTTATTTAAAAAAAAAACCATTATATGTTTACACTTATTTTATGTTTTCTTATTATTTTATTTTGATCATTTATTTTTATATTAATATTTTATGTTTTTTATTATTTTATTTTTATCATTTATTTTTATATTATTATTTTATATTTCTTATTATTTTATTTTTATCATCTTTTTTATATTATTTTTTCATTAGTTGGCCAATGTGTAATATAAACAAATGAATATTTCAGAAAGTGATTATAAAAATTAAATAAGTAATAAATTAAATATAAAAAAAATAAATATAAAAATTGAAAAAGTAAATGAGAAATTAGAAGAATATACAATTTTTTTAATATTGGTTACTAATAAGTATTTGTCCTCATAAATTATTAAAATAAAAAAAATGTAAAATTAGTCACATCAAAATCAAAACATTATTTAGGAAATGATAATAACATTTAAATAAAAGAAAAAGTAAACAAAAGTCAACAATAACATGTGAAGTTTGCTACATTTCATTAAAAAAAAACTATATTAAATGTTTTTAATATATTTTTTATTTTAAAAATAAAATTACACTTTTAAATATTTATGTCCTATCAATAATCTCTTTCACAAATTAGAAAAATGAGAAATAAGTACTAAATTAAATATAAAAAAATTTAAATATAAAAATTGAGAAAGTAAATAAGAAATTATAAGAATATACAATTTCTTTAATATTGATCACTAATAAGTATTTGTCCTTATAAACCATTAAAGTAAAAAAAATATAAAATTAGTGACATCAAAATCAAAACATTACTTAGGAAATGATAATGACATTTAAATAAATAAGTACTAAATTAAATATATAAAAAATTAAATATAAAAATTGAGAAAGTAAATGAGAAATTATAAGAATATACAATTTTTTTAATATTGATCACATTAATAAGTAATAAGTATTTGTCCTAGTAAATCATTAAAATAAAAAAATGTAAAAGTAGTTACATCAAAATCAACACATTACTTAGGAAATGAAAATAACATTTAAATAAAAGAAAAAGTAAACAAAAGTCAAGTTGCTACATGGCATTTAAAAAAAAATCAATATTAAATGTTTTTAATTTTTATTTTTTTCAAATAAAATTAATCTTTTAAAAATTTATGTCCCATGAATAACCTCTTTCACCCATTAAAAAATGAAATCAATAAAATTTGAACATTCTAAAATTTACTTTTAATTTTGAAAAATTTCAATTTAATAAATAGTTTTTTTATAAAACATTTACTTTATAAAAACAATTATAAAGTAAAATTGAGATAAAAAAAAACTTGATTACAAAAACTTACTTATGAATAATATACTTCCTACTTTAAATTTTAAATAAACTTTTCTTCCTTTTAATTTAAATTTTATGAATAATATACTTCCTACTTTAAATTTTAAATAAATTTTTCTTCCTTTTAATTTAAATTTTAAATTTTAATTTAAATTGTATGTATTTTTTTAAATTTTAATACTTTAAACTTAATTGTGTAAATTCTGAATCTAAAATAAATCATAGATACTAACTTTTCTTCTTTCAACTTCCATATAAAACATTATAAGCCAACTTTAACCTTAATATAAATATTAAAATCATTTGCATTAAGCCAACTTTCACCTTAATATAAATATTAAAATCATTTGCATTACTAAAATGTAGATTATTAAAAAAAAAAACCTTCCTTCATATTTATTATAAATATTAAAATCATTTGCATTACCTAAAAATTTAGATTATTAAAAAACAAAAACCTTCATATTCATTAAATTGTCATTGTTTTAAAGTAATTGAATCACTTCACTTCCAAATGTGTAAAAATAGAATCAATTACATAAAACATCGTAAAATTCCATGCCATAAACTACAAGTGTAAATCTATTTTAAACTCGGATCTATTGTTTTTTAATCATTTAATTCCATGTCATGTATTAATTCCTTTATATTAAATGATCTTTAATTTCTTAGATGTTGTCACGTACATATGTAGGCATGTAGTTATTTATTTATTTATTTTTATTTTTTTGTCATAAAACCTTACATGGCAACATCTCCCCCATACTCTTAGTGCAATAAATGCTTTATTAATTATCTAAGGCACTTTAGTATTTAAATGTCATATATCAAAATTTTAAATATAACATTCTTAAAATAAACTTCATTTATTATAGAATACAAAACAAATATTGTTATTCATGTAAACAAAGATTGTAGTGGGTGGGTGGAGGGCTCTGCGGCTAGGTTTTGCTAGCCGCATCCCTGAATCCTTGAAAGAATGGCGAGCACGACTAGGGCGAGGTTCTCTTCCAGGGAGAGCGAGGGCGAGGTTGCTTGTACTACCAAGGCGAGCGTGAGCATGGGCGAGGGCCACTTCCAGGGTAGCTGGCTTGCAGCGTGGCACAACATGGCAGGTGAAGGGAAAATTGGCTTGCAATGCAACGATGGTGGAGGAGGGTCCAGTGGTGGTGGAGGAGGGTCGAACTTGCGGGCTCTGCGGTGACTTTATGGGCGAGGCTCTGTGGATGACGATGGATACCTTGTGGTGGATGCCTCCAGTTCGAGGCCGAGCTCCATCATGCTTCTACCAAATATGTTTTTTTATCTCTTTGGTTTTTTTTTGGATCCTCTTGGCCTCTTCCTCCTTGGCTAGAAGAGGTTTTGGACCAGAGCTTTGAGGTCCTCAATGGGGGCGTGCAGTGTTCTGTTTAACACTTTGAGGTCCTTTGGGGCATGCGGTTTTGGGTAAACACTTTGAGGTCCTTTGGGGGCATGCGGCTTCTGGTTTAGTTTCTTTTCTAGTGTTTGTTGGGGTTTTTGTCCTCGTTTTTGTATCTCATTTTGCATCCCGCGTGTTGGTTCAGGTGACTTGGGTTCTTTTGGTGATGTAGTAGTTTATGTTTATCCTTACAGATGTAAATGAAATTATACACTAATATAATTTCGAGCGAATTTTCTATTAGAAAAAAAAGTGAAGTTACGAATTTACCTTTTTAACCAACAATATATTTTTCTTTAACTTTACCTTTTTAATCAACAATATATTTTTCTTTAAATTTTTAACTCATTTGTCAAACTCGCTATTAATAACAATTATAAACAAGTGTCACTTAGCCATGTCATGTAGTCAATGAATTTAAACAAATATTGTAAGTGAAGTTAAGAATTTACCTTTTTAACCAATAATATATTTTTCTTTAACTTTTTAACTCATTTGTCAAACTTTTTATTAATAACAATAATAAACAAGTGTCACTGCCGTAGCGATGCCATATAGTCATTGAATTTGAAATTGTTACAAAAAGAAAAATGAAATAATAAGCAATAACAATCAATTAATTTAATAAGTTTTCACTTGTTAGAAAAAACATATATAAAGTAAAAGGTTGATCCCACAAGCAATCAAGGAAATCATGCCCCAAAATAATTCAAAGCTATTTACAAAAGATTCAAAATGAAGAATGTATAAGATTGCTATTTTTGCAAAATCATATTTTTGTTACCTAATTTTTGTTAGGCTATTATGTACTATTAAGAATATTTTTGTTTTGCTTTCAGAAAACATAATATTTCATCAAATATTTTTGACCAAGGCTAATTTGAAAAGTGTCTATTTTCATATCTTAATTAAAAAGGAAAGAAATAAAGAAAATTATAAATGGTATGAAATGGTTGGTCATAGTTTTGTATAACCCCATATTATATTAATTTTATATTATTAATATTTAAATGAATACATGATTTATATTATTTATGCTTGTTAAGTACTTGATTAGATCTGAAAATATATTACAAGATAAACCCTTAATCTCAATAAGAATAAACTAAATCATTTATTAAAATATTCAACACAAGAATGTAGACACAACTCTTGAGGTAGGGTAACACCATATATTATTCCTTATGGAAGGAATGCACTCCTCAAGCAATACTTGCTTGCTACAATAACAATATTATTCACTATGCTTCAATACATTGCTTACACTTCTTTATATATCATTCTCTCTCTCTCTCTCTCTCATAGGAACATTCTCGAGAAGGAATATTCTAGTAGGTAGAACCTTCTAGAAAACCTTCTCACCTTTATTGTGTTCACATTATTACATGTACATGATAATATATTTATTATTAGTCCCATTGGGTACCTCCCTAGGTATACTACATTCCATCCCCCTTCACATGTTTCATCTTTGAAACTTGAGAAGAAACCATACAATATGATCGACTAAGCAATGTAGCCAACTCGTACTAAGTACAAGCATCCATCCATCCTAATGGAAGATAAACACAATTTCCAACTATTTCCCTATCACCATGATCGTGATCCTTATTGCACCTTTGGTTCCATGGGGTTTTTCTCTATATTGATATCGTCTTGCAGTGTTTCTATTCCTCCAAGCACCTCTTGATTTGTTTCCTTTTTAGTGCCATGCTGGTCCATAAAAAGTGTGTTGATGTTCATGCCCCTACCTTGATGACTGTTGTTTCTCTATGTGGTGTGGATGTCAATATAAAACAACTTTAGGAATCGATCATTTTTTCTTCAACTCTGCAATACAATTCCTTTGAGTCAATGATCTCCTTGGCTTCTTTATTGTGTCCTTCCTAGGGATTTTCTTCATGTCCTTTTGTAGACTATGCCTCTGATGCAACTGTAGATTCTGCAATAACTTCTTTGGTTGCCCCCATGGGCTCTTCTTTCTTACTAAGAGACACATCCTGTAATGTAACTTTCTTTTTCTTGTACCAAAGTTTCACAAACTTCTTTTCCACATTAATATTGGTTGTACCAATTGTGGCCATCCAAGGATATCCAAGAATAACATCCACATCATTCATATCAATGACACAAAAATTAGAATGCAACACATATTTATCTAGAGTGAGTTTCAAAACTTTAAAACTTTGAATATTTTTACCCTAAACCTGTGTGCTTTGAATATTCTTTGCAAGAACTTATAATCTATTAACCAACTGAAAATTGATAAAATTTTGTTGGCAACTAGGGTTAATAGAAACAATAACCTTATTTTGTTGAATGCATCCCTGAACCTGTAATATAGAATTCCCACATGAAAGGAAACCCTTAGTGCTCTGTTTATAGTTTTTCCCAATATGAGACCACCTATCTAAGTACAATTTCACATATTCCTCATCTGAAAGTGCCATTATCTCTTCATGGTTAAGACCATTCCACCATATTCTAACATCATCCTTTAAATTATGGAGTTGTATTACTTCCATTTTATATATTCTTTAATACAAGGGCTATCATATTTCCCTGGAAAATACATATTTCCCTGGAAAATACATATTTCTATGAAAAACCCAAAAATAGAACTAGGGTTTGTAAAAAACTCATGCGACTTTTTCTGGAAAAACCTTGAAAAATTGTCAGATTTGAAATGATGATAACTTTACTTTCCAGACTATGTTTCAGATGATTTTTTTTTTTAAATTGGGTATTTTTTTGAGAGGAATTCAAATACCCAACTTTTTTTTATGCAAATTCTGCTCAAAAAGTTTTAGAATTTACGTTGAAGTGCACTGCCCCTTTTTTCCTTTAAAAATTCCGCAAAAAGGGAAAAATAATTCTTCCTTCCTTGGCTGAAGAAAGAGCTCTAATACCAATTGTTAAGTACCTAAGTAGATATGAAAATATATCATAAGATCAAACCTTAATCTCAATAATAATAAAACAAACCATTCACCAAAATATTCCACACAAGAATGTAGACAAAACCCTTGAGGTAGGGTAACACCATATATTATTCCTTATGGAATGAATGCACTCCTCAAGCAATACTTGCTTGCTACGATAAAAATATTCTTCACTATGGTTCAATACAATGTGTACACTTCTTTATATAACATTCTTTCTCTCTCATAGGAACATTCTAGATAAGGAATATTCTAGTAGGTGAAACCTTCTCAAAAGCCTTCTCATCTTTATTGTGTTCACACTTTACATGCACATGGTCATATATCTATTATTAGTGCCATTGGGTACCTCCCTAGGTACCCCATATTACCTCCATAGGTATACTACATTTAATTGGGACTAATAATAGATATATGACCATGTACATGTAATAGTGTGAACATAATAAAGGTGAGAAGGCTTTCTAGTAGGTTCCAAATGTAGTGTAGCTAGGGGGAATAATACGGGGTACGTAGGGAGGTATCCAAGGGGAATAATAATAGATAAATATTGTTATGTATAAATACCTCTTTTAATAAATAAGGCCTAGTATGAATGCAATAAATGTAAGAGGACTTACTATAAGGTTCCACTTCTAGAAGATTTCTCCTCTAGAATTTTCTTAGGTGGTTGGTAGCACTATATAAAGGGGTTCAAGCAATGTAAGGAAAAGTCAATAAGTATTGTATTTGGAGAAATAGATCATTATGATGTTGCCCCCTTGAAGAGGCAAGTGATTAAATGTGGATCCCTTCCTTAATAGGATCTATTGTATCGTGTTTCCCTACCCTAAGGGTTTTCATAATAATAAAGTGTGGGTTTTCTATATTGTTCTCTGGATCTTGTGTGGTGATTGTATTTTCAGATTCTTGGAACTTAACAAGATTTAAATAAAAACAAAGAAACACCTATAAC
>SNQJ01S0052974.1:9686-44872 GCA_010110895.2 Picea sitchensis | reverse complement strand
TCAGATTTGCAAGATGTTTATTACCATCCAAAGTCAACGATAAATCTTGAAAAAGTAAACTTGGATTAAGCACCAATTTAGAGAGTAAAATATATAACTTACAATGGACCCAAATAGTCCTTTATACAACTGCTTCAAGTTAAATATAAATACAAGAGATGCAATATTTAAGCTAGAACACAAATTGACCTTAAATATGTGAAGAGTTAAGAGCAATTCCAGTTTGTGTTTAAGTAAGATGCAATCTTTAAGCTAGAACACAAATTGACCTTAAATATGTCAAGAGTTAAGAACAATTCTAGTTTGTGTTTAAGTAAGGGAAAGTCCAAGGTATGACTTGGCTTGTCTTGTCTAATATTGCTAATAAATCTGATTTATGTGTTCAAACATGCAAATTCTAGATTTATAAGTAGAGATAAACCAACCCAAAAAAATCAATAAACACTTTCAATCAATGTAACGATCCCATTGTTACGACTACATGCGACGCCATGCAAAAGCCGATTTTTTTTTTTGCAGGAATGCAATCAAAGACAACAAGTAATCAACAGGACTAGATGATGAACACAACTTACACATTCAGGCAACAGACAACAACGACCCAACATACTAGCACATCATGCAACCAGATGAAACAAGTGATAATCAATATGCATACAAACGACTACCCACCCGACACAAGGAAGTTGATGCCTACAAGATAAAGGACAACATCAACAATCCAAACACAACGACTTGATGACCAATAACTAGAAAACCTCTACGACGCGCAAACCCAACTCATTGAGGCGTTACGGAACCAAGTGCCAACATCAATTACAACGAACAATGCCCACATCAAGAAGCACAGACTTCGGCCAGGTTATCCTTTGCCTCTATCAACAGGGTGCACGATGATCCCCTCCTCAGGGATCATGTCGTCACCAGGCGAGAGGCGTGACAGTAACCATGGCGCAACAAAACATATCTAGCCTTTTAACCCAAGCTAAAATCAACGTGCTATGAGACCGAATTAATTGTCGAAACATGAAGACTAACCCAAGCACACAATGACAATTGACATGACAACAAGACTCAAGGATATATGACTACTATAACAATCATACATCACATTAAATTCCTAAATCTACATAAGTCATGTGTTCATTAAACTGATCCTTCTTTACCATTAATGGGATAACTACTTGATTTGGTTTGCACTACAAAAGAGAATTACTATATGCACTTAACATGATCAATAATAACACTAGTGTAATGAGGAGTGTAATGATGAATTACGCCATGTTCGCATAGTAAAAAGTATATTCTCTAAAATGTACTGGTTATTCCCTGGTGACGCCTTGACTACCTCAATATTTACATATTAATTTTTTTTATTCAACAACAGTTCATTGTAACCAATTCCAATTCCAATTATTAGAACTATATTCAAAAATATTTCATTGTAACTAAATACAAATCCAAAAGTTCATTGTAACTATATTCAACAAAAGTTCATTGTAACTAATTTACAATTCCATTTGTAACTATATTTGTTTCAGTGCAACAAATATCGATTTAACAATCTCATATAAACATAACTTTAAACATTAAATATTAACTTCAAATATTATCAGTTTAACAATCACATATAAACATTAACTTTAAACATTAAACATTAACTTTAAACATGATCGATTTAACAATCACATATAAACATTAACTTTAAACATTATTGATTTAACAATCACATATATCGCTGCCCCTAAAAGGAAATGTTGTCATACACAACATACCACGCCACCATTACCACCACAACCATGACACAGCCACCAAAAATAGAAATCACTGTCTATTTAATGCAATTACACAATCACCCATTTACACAGTCATCAAAAAACGAAAATTGCTGTCTAATTAAATGCAATTACACAGTCACCCATTCACACAGTCACCAAAACGGAAATCACTGTCTAATTAAATGCAATTACACAGTCATAAATTCTCTATCAATCAAATAAAAAAAACGTTGTCTACTTCAACGCTGTCAGGTGATAAAGCTGTCTAACAAAAAGTTAAGATATCGTTGTCTTCTGAAAGTTTGGGCTGTCTTTTAAATATAACTTTTATACAAACATATCAGTATGAAAACATGCAACAACACACTGTATCTCTATGCAAATTCAACGCTATACAAATACATAGCTAAACAATTTATATCGTTACCATCAATTAAATTCGTAGTAAGAATCAGTTAAATTCGCAGTATAATTCGCGGGCATAAGTCTATTTAATATATACAATCGCTGTCTTGATACATATCATAAAAAAACTGTCCAATATTTACTGTCAAACATAAAAAACTGTCAAAATGCAGTCAATAGTAAATGTTAATCGTTGACTATAAAATGGTATTTCGTAGTGAAAGTAAAAGGGTAATCACTGACTTTACAAAGGGTAAATCGCAGTCACCAGTAATTGGTAAATCGTTGTCATAATAAAATGGTAAATCGGAGTCAAGTAAATGGTAAATCGCTGTCATAATAAAATGGTAAATCGCAGTCAAGTTTTACATATGAAATCATGGTCAATAATCATTCAATTTGCAGAGTAAATGGATGGTATTGCTGGCATGAATATAGGTGAAATTGCAAAGCAATTATATCTGATGTTGTTGTCATTTATATTCATGGATTTGCTAAGCCAAATGCAAGTTAACACTGTCATAACCATATAAGAAATTGTAGAGGTAAAATCGCCATAATCTTGGTGCAAAAACTGTGCAATGTGTCACGAAATGCGTAGGGTGGAAGCTGTGTAACGTGCCACGAAAAATCGTGGTTGGATGCTGGGTAAGACACCCAAAACATCGTGTTGAATGCTGGAAAATGTTCAAGGAGAAAATCATGGTTGAATGCCTAGTAATATGCCCGGGAAATCATGTGGAGTGTTGGGTATATCGTGGTTCAAAACACAGATTTTTCCCCACTCAAAACGTTGGGGTTCAATGATCAACATGGAGAGATTGTCAAGTGTAAGCAATTAAAAAAAACACAGAGTAATAACTGTATTAAAACGCAGCCAATATGTGGTCAATAAAACACAGAGTAAAACATAACTGTAAAAATCGGTGAGTATATATGTAAAATGCAGAGTTGATCATTCAAGGAAATGTAGAGATAATCATTCAAGGAAATGTAGAGTTTTATCAAGCAAAAACACAGAGATACTCAATCACAAGAAGGCGCGAAGACCAATCGTTCCACAATGAATCAATCGAAAACACAAGGATACTCATCATAAGAAGGTGCAAAGACAAATCATTCATCCATGAATCAATCAAACACAGAGATAAGTAAGGGATAGATAGCTGGGAAAAGTTTATCCTTCACTCATCATCCATGCACATAAAAGCAGGGCATTTGAATCTATAGGTCTTTAAACACCGAAGTGACCATTGTCGATTCGGCTCCTGGTCGACTGCTCAGCCATGGACTGATGACTAAAGGGATAAGTGACAAAATATAAAAACACAATCTCTTCATAATAATCAATAAACTCACAAAAATAAATAACACGTGTAATTTAAATTTCATTGCAAGTAACAAATTTAACTGACATACCTTAGCCAAACGTGATTTCTCCGTAGTTTCTGTCCCACGTGCACTCCATCCAGCTCTCGCTTGCCGACCGATGTGACTTCATCGGTACCTCCCAGCCAACGCTATGGGTACTCTTCTTCCCCCTGAGCCCCCCGAGCCGCAAAGGGGCCACACATACAATACCAGAGAACTACTAGCACCCAACTCGCCTCACAAGGTCGAGCTACCACTCGTTACCCAAGATGGGTATCCCAACTCCCATAAGAGAAGCTCAGTCAAGAAAAAAATTCAACAACGTAACGTTACACATAAAGATGAGATCCAAACTCCCCCTCCTCCATCCTTTTTATAGAGTTTTCAAGTAATCAGTTTCTCAAATTCTCATTAATTTCCTTTTTCATTTAATTAATTAGGAAAAACCTCCCCTGTACACGTGTCACCCATCCCCTAGTTGCACCAAAAAATCAATTTTATTAATTAATTAGATATTCCTATTTCCCTCACTCACCTAAAAGCATTCCTAAAAACGCTCCTAGGTGTCCCAAAATTCCCTTACACTTCTTAAATGACTTACGCCTTACTTAAATCCTAGTTGAGTTCAAAAATAGCAAGTTCCCAAGGCAAGATTCCTTACTAAGTTAGACATTCAACTTTTTCTTTATGTTTCCCCCTTTTTTTTCCCTTTAGTTTCCTATTTCTTTTAAGTTTCCCTCTTTTCCCTTTTTAACTAAAAATCAATTTAGCAAGTGTAGAAAAACAACCATTTACCCCTTTTTCTTTTTAAATTAAAAATTAAATTAACATATGTAGATAAAACAATCATTTCCCTTTTTAAAATTTTAATCCCCGTTATAATTTGATTTTAATAATTTAATTGAATTTCTTACCCCTTTCTTGTTATATGTTTAATTATGATTATTATTATTATTTTTTTACCACAGGTTCTACTTAGACCTAGATTTTAATTTGACTAGGCTGGGTGGCATTTTCATTAGGGAAAAAAATTTGTTTTTAAATCTTACTTATCACATCATTCATTTTAGGGCCGACAAGGTTTATTCACTTACCAGTTAAAATCACAACGTTCCCTTTAGGACGCACTAGGTGCTCCAAGGGTGCCACTCACCTCTTTCCATTTTCCTTGCTCGACGTGCCCTTCAGGACGCACTATGTGCTCCAAGGGTGCCACTCGCCTCTTGACCGAATTGGTAGACATAAAAAACCCCTGGAGTCAATACTTCGCCAGGTGATCTTGTGGGAGACTAAGGGCCTCTAAGGAATAAGGTCCCTGCCTCATTGCGCGCCCCTTAGAATCGTCGTGAGAAACTGTCACAGTCTTCCCTCACAACATCATGGGTCTTCTCGAACTAGGTAATCGTTAACCTATAGTTTGAGCCATGATGAGAGTGCTAGTAGGATGTGGTAGGGATGTTGTCCACACCTCTCCCTCAAGTCTCTGGTTGTCTTGCATAACTCCTCTACTCCACATGTGAGTCTGGTCGACAAGCTATTGTCATCCTGCATCCATCAACGAATCATGTCAGCAATAATAATCAATCATCATAACATCTAATCATATGTACATGTGTCACATCAATAACATTCAAACCCAACAATCCACTCCGTGACTCGATCCAGAGTCCAAGGGGTTTCATCGATGCCTCAACATCCTCAATGTCCAAAGTCCTTCACACTTAGGAGAACCCAGTCAATAGCACTTGTCTATGTCAATACAACAACATATCATCAATCCATAATGTCTCATAATCATAATCGAACGACCAATAATATAATAATCCGGATCACTTGCAAGCAAGTGTCCTCAAAGAATAAGTTCGCTTAATGCGCGCAAGAGCGGGATGTTACAATCAAGACTTCTAGGGTTAAATTACTAATTAGGAACTTAAGATATTCAAGAAATGAAACAAGTCTAAGATAAGAATGATCAATGTAAAATAAGTATACTTGAATCAAGAGGTGAATCCAACTTATGCTTTTATGAGTGTTACTATTGGACTTACTTGAACTTACCAATTATTTCCTAAAGTAAAATATGTGTAAATTACAATAAAACATAAGATAAATTCACAACTAGAACTAGAGAAAGTACTTTTTATCTAGTGAATATAAATCAAGCCTATGTTAAGATATTTGAATTAGAGATAAAACTAGAGAAAGTACTTTTTATCTCGTGACTATAAATCAAGCTTATGTTAAGATGTTCTATTAATGTAATACCAAAAGACTTGAGTTTATGTAAGTCTAATTTTTATGTCATTTTATGGTAATTTTGAGATTTACACAAAGAATATAAATAGCCCAAAGAATGAAGAATAAGTTTAAATAGCCCAAAGAATGAAGAATAAGTTTAAAATAAATAATTCTAGGGTGAATTTTGCAAATAGGGTTTCAAGATAATAACTTTAAAATCAAACCCTAATTGACACAAGTCTAGGAAATGAATATGATTTGAAATTAAAACAATAGGCTTGAAAGAAATATAAACTAAATATTTTCAATATATTTTTTTTAGATTTCTAAACAAATAGTAAAAGATTTTGGGTTTTATATATTTTTGGAGGTTGATGGGAGAAGAAAAGTGCGTAATCCAAGGGCTTATGGGGTCAAGAAGAAACATTTCTTTTAAACAAATTATTTTCTTTAATGGAATAGAATAAGTAGATTAGGGCCAATGACTCAATCATATCCTATCTATTCTAGATGGAAAATAGAGACCAAACCCATACAAAAAGAGGTCCTAAAATGATCACCTTCCACTGACAATATCAACCATCACTTATCAATTGTAGTTAATTACCTTGCTAGGGTTCCTAGAGGATAGGAAAAGCAAGGAATCAACCTACAACTACTAAATTAATAGATAAATACAAGGGAGAGGCTACCTCACATGCAATCTCCTTCCAAGTGGTAGAGTTTGCCCTTCAAATGGATCGATTTGCTAGTTTTGTAGAAGACTTGACATCCACATCCACTCTTGAAGCAGAAAATTGAAACCAAAGGAGAAGAGCTTAAACCAACACCAAATTGCCTCAAAAGGAAGATATTCAATAAATTGTACTCTCAATAACCATTCAACAAAAAATAAATGGTGTGAGGGGGAGCCTCTTATATGGAGAGGAGGTTCAGTAAACCTCTCATTACAATAATTTTTTCCCTCCTTATATCTAGCCTAAGAGATCATAAAATAATCTTATCCTCCAAATAACTATGAGGACATGGTCAAAAATACATAAAATATCAAAGTAGTTACATGCCGCATGTACAATATTCTCCCAAGAGAGAGGACGTCCCATCCAAAAATAGCAAGAGTAGGGTCAAGGGAGGCCAACATCCTTCCATAATGTATGGTCCGAGGAATATTAATCCACAAAGTGAGCCAACGACTATGAGGGAGAGATGAAAAGTCAACACATGTGGCATGAGGGAGGCTCGAAGAGGGGACTACTCATCCAAAATAGCTTCAAGTGGTCACAAGTGAGGTCTCCAATGTGTAAATTCCTCCCAAAATCATGTTAATATCCTCCCACAAGTCTAGAAAGTTCAAACTAGTCCACATGTGCCAAGTATATACTCAAGCGATCGATTAATGCAATCTCCAAGGTGGATGGATCCTATAAAAGAATGACACATGCCTCCAAAAGTGATGATGTGGCTGAGCACTCTATGGAATATGATGTAGCATGTCATGACTAGTACATGTGCATGAAGAATAGCCAAAAAATGCTTAGGGCAATGTAGAGATGGGGCCTCCAAGGTTTCACTGCATAAAAGCAGGTAGAAACTTCTCATGAAGGGGTTTTTACATGATCTCAAGTGCCAAATACATGTCACAAGTCCCAAAGGTGCTAGTTGAATAATCATTTGGGCCCAAGTGTGACAAATACATAGGTAGATCCATACTTAGGCATAAAAGAAGTGTGTTTTCTAGGTGTGACAACCTTTATAATAAATTAGAAACACTTTTACAAAATGGTAAAGTAAAAAAACCTAGGGGTTCCCCAAGTCATGTGTCTTAATAGATCCACTCCAAGACCACCACACACCTACCTCATCCATAAATGACCTCCATGAGATGGCTGTTAAGAAATTCTACTTCCACGCTAAACCTAACATAAGAGAGGAATACATATTTAATCAAGAAAGTAAATGACAAGGCAAGCACATAATACATAGAGATTATTGGCCCTTGGTTATGGAAGAAAGCGAATATCAAGGAAGAAAAGGCAAAATGCGAACTGCGCGGAAAACACAGTGACTGATAAGGGGTCGAAGTGAACAAAAGAGCAGAAAAGACGGAGCGAAGTAAGATAAATAAAGACGTTGGACGAGGAGATCGAGGAAGACAGATCAATAAGAGATAGGGATCGTGGACAACTCAACAAGCAGAAGAAGATATCAAAGAGTGCTTTGGAGCATCGTGCGGGAAAGAAGGAAAGATAGGCTGGCGAAGCCCTGAAAATGTGGGTCAAGTTGACTTAGGGTTTTAGACACCTAGGGTTTTGGCATTTAAGGTTTTGGACACCTAGGCTTCAGCCTAAGGTTATTGGTGAGCTATTGTAATGTATAAATAAAGCTCAGGAGGACCTGGAATGGGTTTGAGATCTAGATGAGATTATGTTATGAGGAGAGATTTCTATTGAGAGAGAAGTATTGTATTATGAGAGCAATTTGTATTGTAAGATCTTCAGCTGGGTGCGAAGATCAACCCTGCAGCTAGGTGCGCAGGGAGGGGAGAGAAAGAGGGAGAATAAGAGAAGATATGCTAGCTAAGAGCACAGATAAGAACTGTAAGCTTTAATCTTAATATATTATAAAGCACAGTTTTGTGGACGTAGCCCTAGAGAGAGGGTGAACCACGTATATCTTGTGTTGTGTGTGATAGATGCTGTGTTCTTTATCATTTGATATACTGCTATTGTATTACTGTGTTAGATTTGACAGATAGTTGTGCGGAGTAGATCTAAGATAGGATTTCATATATAGATTCTGTGTTGTTCTTGTATTGGATCCACTTGGTATTCCCTTTGGTTGTAGACATCTCTGTCCTGCAACCCCCCCATAGCTACTTCGGGTGAGACTGCATCTGCCTCACAGGTGTTGCTGAAAGGGCCAATAGTTAGGGCTTGTTGGTGCGCTCTTGGAGCCTGAACCCTGGGTCTGCCCCTGTGCCAACAAATGGTTTCATTGCCGAGACCAGAATCTTCTTGAGGGAATGTCAAGGTGGTTTCCATCAAAGACAAAGATTCATAATTGGATAGAGGATCAAGAAAAGGACTTCGCTGAAGCCCAGAACAAGAACCCCAATCTTAGTACAGAGGATTGGTTAGGAAGATATATCTTTACCGATATACATGAGATTTTCTTTGGAGGAATCCATCGGGAGCTATATGAGTGGTTAGCTAGGTTAGCAGATACCCTGTTTGAGAAAAGATCTAGACCTCTTGTGGTTTGGACGTCGACGCTGGTCAAGAAGGTTAAGAGAGTCGATAACACCGTGTCACAAACAATAGATCATTGGTTTGATAGCACCATTGGAGGGTACATCATTGAGTTTGCTATTGACAGGGTAGAGTCATATAGCCAAGCCAAGAGATATTTATTTAAGGGACCTAGAGGAAAAATTTTACACTTTTTAAAGTTGAGGATCAAGATGCTATTACATGAGAAGAACATCTTGAAGATACAGTAGTTGGTCGGATTGGAAAGGGCTAATGTTCAAGAACTCAGACAACGACAATGACACAGAGGATGGACATACGCGCAGTGGGAGATCATTCAAAGAAGTTCCTCTTGTGAACCTATTTAAGCAGAACTACAGGGATGGGGGTTTTTATAGTGGAGAAGAGGTAGATCTGACAGACGAAGAGCATTCAGAATCTGCTTGGGCAGAGGAAGGGAAAGCTGAAGAACCTCGTTGGGAAGAGCCAGAGTCTTCAAAAACTATGCCGACCATTGAAGTAAGTACTATTATTCCTCTTGTTGATTCAACAACATTAAGCAATTAGAGTAATCAGAGTCACCAAATCGTTCAGAGCACTGTCACTAGTAGTCCACCACATACTCAGTCAGGAAACCTAGGAAGATCTATGGTAGATGAGATGAGGTTACCCACCTTTAGAGGAGATGGATCTGAAGATCCTAATCAACACTAGTTTTTCTGTGAAGCTGTGTGGAGTATTAAGAATATCACCGATGAAGCTGTTAAATGAGCCTAGTTCAGTACTACCCTAAGAGATCGCGCATTGAGCTGGTACATGAAATTTGTCCAAGGAGCTGCACCTAAACTGCTGAATTCCATTAAGACTGTGCTAATTGCCGAATTCAAGAAACCTAAGTCAAAATCACAGTGCATTACATAACTAAAAGAAATCAAGCAGAAAATAGCTGAACATGTGTGGGAGTTTGATAAGATATTTAAGACCTTGACAGGCCATCTGAGTTTTCAAATCCCGGATGAGAAGAACAAGGAATGGTTCATCGCTTCCCTCTTACCACACATCAGAGTCCCTCTAATGCAACATAAAATTTCTTCGTAGGATGAGGCGCTGGATATCACCATGAAGCTAGAATAATCCCTTATGGGAGAATCCAGCTCAGGTATGAGTCAAATCTTGAGTCAACTAACTAGTTTGTCTCTGCAGATTGAAGATATGAAGAAATACAAGGGAAAATATAAAAGAGAAGACATCTGGTGTATCAGATGCAAATTAGAAGGCCATGACAAGGAACACTGTCCCCTATTTCATGAATACTTGGCCTCTGGAGCTTCGAGCCCTTTGAAACAAGTCACCCTACCCTGGTGCGAGGTATGTAGAAATAGACATCATCCTGATGAGTGCTATTACATGCAAAAATATGTTCAGACACCCACAAATCTGTATTGCACATTCTATAAGTCCATGGGGCATGATGATCGAGATTGTAGGGATTATGACCTCATGCATGAAAGGTCAAGGGATGTATACAAAATTCAAGGTGAAGTATAGCAAGAAGAAAACACTACGCAGTATAATTCTCCAGGAAGAGGAAACTTCAACCCTCGCAGCGGATTCAGAGGAAGAGGACGACGAGGAGGTATGGGTCGAGGTAGATGATAGATCATCTGTTACAACTGTGTGGAGCCAAGACACTTAGCAAGGGTCTGTCAGAACCCTTGTACTACTTGCAGCTACTATAGTTCATTCGAACATGTTATCGAAGATTGTCTTGCACTACTAGCCAAAATTTAGAAGAGACGAGGACCTCAACAGAACCCGCAAGTGAAACTAATATACAATGAACCTCACGGAGAGGACCCTAGAGTTGCTATTATGACTAGAGGAGGAACTATTATAGGAGAAGACAGAGTGACCCAAGGGAAGACTACAGAAGAATCAGGATTCAGGAAAGCTGCAGAGAAGACCCAAACTTTTGATGCAAAGAGAGAAAAACAAATGTTTGAGGAGGCAAGAAAACAATTCAGGAGAGGCCAAGGTTCTTCATCGAAGACATAACCAAAATTAAGAGAATGTGGAATTCCCCTGGCATTCGATCAATCATCTCTGCCAGGAGAAGGAGAAAAGGTAAGCAAGCTCATGGAATTTTTATACACTTGTATTAAGTTGATTCAGGATGAAAGCACCGTACAAGAGATACAAAATTTAATCAGACAATATGAGTCAGGAAAGGTAGATCCCTTGTTGAATAGAGCAGTACACCAAGTTTCTAAAAGGAGAAGGAAAAATAAGGAACTACACCTGAATGCTCAAATTGGAGAGTGTGATATAGATTATGTGGTCCTCGACTTAGGGTCGGAGGTCAATGTCATGACGAAGCAGACCTGGGCACTGATGGAAAAACATAAGTTGATCTATTCCCCCATTAGGCTTAGGATGGCTAATCAGCAATCTGTAAGCCCCTTTGGAAGATTGGAACATGTCCCTGTGGACATCGATGGAGTAGGGACGTTTGCAGACTTTGAGGTGATTGAGACAGTTGATGATAGCCATCCTTACCCTTCACTGTTAGGAATTTATTGGTCTTTCAATAATTCCACTGTGGTTGATTTAAAGAAAATATGAATGACATTTGAAAGATATGGCCTTAGGGTCATTGCACCTTTAGATCATGATGAAGGTCAGCGATACACATAACCCATCAAAGAAGAATACTGTGCATATGAACTCGAAAACATACACAAATTAATAGCCAGATAATAGGATTAGATTAATCCTATGACAGATGGGAACCTAAGCTGGCGAAGTGACAACGCATGTTCCTCAGATTCAGAAGAAGCACTTGAGAACTGGCAGAACAAAATGTATGAAGTATCTACAAGAAGATGTGCTAGATTAACTAGAGAAGTTCGCTGGATCGACACAACAGTAAGTAACTTACCCACCTTTGATGGTCTAAATCATTTAGAAGAATTCTTGTTGGACTTTGAATAAATTGTACCAACACAACAAAGATTGTTGGCAATGGATGAGGCCTTGAAAGAAACACCAACATGATGGTGGGGGACACACAAAAACAACATTACCGACTGGGTACAATGTCAAACTTTGATGACAGCACGGTTCTCAGTGCAAGTAGAAGGCTGCGAAGTTAGGTACACAGGTCAAAGCTCTCTAAAGGACCATGTGCGAAGTTGCGAGGAAGCCTAGAGAAAAATTCCTCAAGAGTAGTGGGTGCACAAATTCATTAACACGTTGGACACAATCCCTATTAACTGGTATCTTCAAGCAGAACTATGCCTCACCATTGCAAGTTGGGAAGGTATGACTCATAATTTTGTAACTACCTTCTTATTCGAAAGTCAATATCCTTTAGTAGAACAAGCGTTACAGATTGTAAGACATAAAGTATTTGAGGAGGCATCTAGCCTCCCTTTGGAACAAGAAGAGGATGAATGGACTACCCCTCTCCAGAAACTGCAAGGCTATTGCAACATCAATGCTGATGAAGACGATGATCCTAGGAAGGTGAACATCGCCAAAACAGAAGGCCAAAGAGACATAGAAGGGCCAGGAGTTGAGATACCTTTCATTGGACAATCGATCAAGATCAAGAAAGTCAATATTGGAACAGAGCACACAACGAAGCTTGCGAATGTAGAAGACTATTGGGATGCTTCCACTATTGACAAGATCACAGAGTTACTGCATGAATATCAGGACTTGTTTCCAACCAATTTCACTAATATGAAGGGCATTAAAGGGCCTATGGGAGAGATGAGGATCCCTTTGAAACTAGATGCAAGGCCATTCAAACAGAGACCCTACATATTGAACCCTAAATATAAGGAGAAAGTGAGGATTGAGCTTGACAGAATGCTGGAAGCAGAAATCATAGAACCTGTTGAAGAGTTAGAGTGAATTATCCCTATGGTGGTACAAGACAAGAAGACAGGAGAGATCAGGATCTGCGTAGATCTCAGGAAGCTGACTGAAGCCTATCTTCATGACCCATTTCATACACCATTTACTGACGAAGTGTTAGATAATGTAAGAGGCTAGGAAGTATATTCTTTTACAGATGGATTTTCAGGATACCATTAGATCCAGATTTCCAAGGAAGATCGCCATAAGACCACATTTGCAACAAAATGGGGATCCTACCAGTATACAATGATGCCGTTTGGATTGAAGAATGCCCCAACCATCTTTTCTAGGGTGGTGGTTGAAGCATTCAAAGAGTTTCTACATAAATTTCTAGAAGCATACTTTGATGATTGGACTGTTTTTAGTTTATTGAAAAATCACATTGAATGTTTAAGGCTAATGTTGGATAAGTGCAGACAGTGTCAGATTGCCTTAAACCTGAAGAAGTGCATCTTCTTTTCACCCTTTGGAGTGTTGTTAGGTCATATTGTATGCAAACAGGGATTGTTGGTAGATCCATCTAAGATTGCCATTATAGTTGATCTGCCCCCTCCTTCTTCAGTCAAACAATTGCACACTGCGCTGGGACATACTTGATACTATAGGAAGTTCATTAAAGGCTATGCACAGATCAGAAGACCCATGAAGAATCTTTTGAAGAAAGACTGTTAGTTCCATTGGACAGAAGAATGCCAGCAGATTTTCGACACACTGAAACATAAAATGGTTACTGCGCCTATCTTGGTTTTTCCAGATTGGAGCAAAGAATTTCACGTGCATGTCGATGCATCCTCTATTGCATTAGGAGATGTGTTAGCACAACCGGGAACATGAGACATCGACCACCCGTTATCCTTTGATATCAGGAAGCTATCAACAACTGAGATTAATTACACCACCACTGAGAGAGAAGGGTTAGCCATGGTGTATGAGCTACAAAAGTTCTGCCACCACTTTCTCGGAGGACACTTTGAAATGTTTACTGATCACTCCACGCTGAAATAACTAGTCAACAAGCCAGTGTTGGGGGGGAGAATATGTAGATGGCTTTTGCTATTTTAGGAATATGATTTTGAGATCGTAGTTAAGCCAAGAAGAATGAACAAAGCTCCTAACCACTTGTCAAGGTTGGAACATGGAGAAGAGCATACTAGTTTGGAGGATACACTACCAGATGCACATCTGTTGGCCATTAGAAATATTGATGATCACTTCGTAGAAATAGTCCAGTTTCTGTCAACAGGAATGGCACCTAGTAAATATACAATCATCCAGAAGAAACAACTAGTAGTGCACGCTGCTGACTTTTCACTTATAGCTGGACAACTATACAAGATGGGACCTGATGAGATACTGAGGAGGTGTGTTATGGAGGCAGAGCGACCATTTATCCTCACAAAATCCCATGAAGGCATCGTAGGAGGACACTATGAAGGGAAAGAAACAACGCAGAAGGTTCTTAGAGATGGCCTTTGGTGGCCTACCTTACACAAATATGCTAAGGAATATTACAGAGCCTGTGATGTATGCCAAAGAATTGGGAAACTGTCCAGAAGAGATGAAATGCCTTTAGCACCACAACTGACCCTACAAGAATTTGAGAAATGGGCCATTGACTTCATGGGACCTATAAACCCACCAGGAAAGCACACAGGAGCAAGGTACATAATCACTGCGACAAAGTACTTGACCAGATGGGCCAAAGTAAGAGCAGTTAAGGACTGTAGTGCAACTACAACTGCGCGCTTCATATTTTATGACATCATAACCAGGTTCGGATGCTTGAAGATTCTTAATCAAGGAAAAAATTTCATCAATAAGACCATTGAAGCCTTGACTGAGGAATTTGTAGTCCATCATCAGAAGAGCACACCTTACCATCCACAAGCGAATGGGACAGTTGAAGCATTCAACAATATCTTGGAGACAATGATGACAAATATTTGCAGTGTGAACAGGGATGAATGGGATTTAAGAGTACCAGTAGTACTATGGGCCTATACAACCACTTGCAAGAAGCTAACAATGCAAACCCCTTTTAAGTTGGTTTATGGTCTTGAAGCCATTGTCCCAATGGAATATTTGGTACCAAGATTAAGAATCGCTACCTTTACAGATATGGATGACACTAGCGCTGTTCAAGAGAGGCTTGCGTAGTTGATCGAACTAGAAGAAGACAAATTTATTGTAGGATTTCATCAGCAGGTACAGAAGGAATGAGATAAGGCCTACCATGACAGACACATCAAGAAGAAGGAATTTAAGCAAGGTGATTTGGTATTGGTATATGACAGTAAGTTCATGAAGCATCCAGGGAAGTTCAAAATGCATTGGCTTGGGCCATATGAGGTTGCCTATGTTACAGAAGGAGGAGCTGCGCAGTTGAAGACTTTGAATGGAGAATGGAAGGAAGGATTAGTGAACAGGAGCCGGTTGAAATTGTATCATGACAACCAGCTGCCTCACAGCTCTCGGTAAAAGCATGAGGAGAAGGGTATAGGTACTAGGTGCAGTTGAAACTGGGTACTAGACACAGAAAAGACAGTTTGCACAATAAATAAGGAAGGAAGGGAGGGATAGAGATGAAATCATAAGATGCCCTACGTAGTCTGAAGATGAAGTAAAATAGAAGATTCATACCTGAAGTGCCTCGGGACAAGTCACATGTGAGTGTTGGGGGCATGTTGGCCCTTGGTTATGGAAGTAAGCGAAGATCAAGGAAGAAAAGGCAAAAGGCGAACTGCACGGAAAACACAGTGACTGATACGGGGTCAAAGTGAACAAAAGAGCAGAAAAGATGGAGTGAAGTAAGATAAAGCAAGATGTTGGATGAGGAGATCGAGGAAGACAGATCAATAAGAGATAAGGATTGTGGAAAACTTAGCAAGCGGAAGAAGATATCAAAGAGTGCTTTGGAGCACCGCACGGGAAAGAAGGAAATATAGGCTGGTGAAGCTTTGAAAACGTGGGTCAAGTTCACCTAGGGTTTTAGACACCTAGGGTTTTGGAATTTAGGGTTTTGGACACCTAGGCTTCAGCCTAAGGTTGTCGATGAGCTATTGTAATGTATAAATAAAGTTCAAGAGGACTTGGAATGGGTTCGAGATCTAGATGATATTATGTTATGAGGAGAGATTGCTATTGAGAGAGAAGTATTGTATTGTGAGAGAAGTCTGTATTGTAAGATCTTCAACTGGGTGCGAAGATCAACCCTGCAGTTGGGTGCACAAGGAGGGGAGAGAAAGAGGGAAAATAAGAGAAGATATGCTAGCTAAGAGCACATATAAGGATTGTATGCTTTCATCTTAATATATTATAAACCACATTTCTGTGGATGTATCCCTAGAGAGAGGGTGAACCACGTATATCTTGTGTTGTGTGTGATTGATAATTTGTTCTTTGTCATTTTATATACTGCTATTGTATTACTATGTTAGACCTGACAGATAGTTGTGCGGAGTAGATCTAAGCTAGGATTTGATATATAGATGCTGTGTTGTTCTTGTATTGGATCCACTTGGTATTCCCTTTGGTTGTATACATCTCTATCCTGCAAGCCCCCCATAGCTACTTTGGGTGAGACTGCATCTGCCTCGCAGGTGTTGCCGAAAGGGCTAGTAGTTAGAGCTTGTTGGTGTGCTCTTGGAGCCTGAACCCTTGGTCTGCCCCTGTGCTAACAAAGATTTTACCTTGGAAACCCAAACGAGAAAACCAACATTCCTTGAGTGTATTTATCTCTTGTTGTCTTATTCATTCAATATAAAATGTTACATTCCTAACCTTGGTCTACACCTAAGACAAAATCAACATCATACCTTCTTGCTTTTCATAAGGACAACCCTGTAGCCAATTCGACTTACATCTACATGAGTAGTAACCTGTTGCTAAATATTAGAAGGGACATTCTAGATTGATCTAAATATTAGCCACAATTCAATATTATAGCATTACAACATGCCTTATTTATAGGATTTACAATAGGAAAAACCATAAATAAAGGCACCCAAAAGTGGTTACAGATCCACCCAGATCATTCACTACAAATCTCATGAATATCAGGATTCTGTTATAGTCGACTTCAAGTTGACTACCCATTGAACTCCATTCAATATTCAATAGGTTACCAATGACCACCTGTCGACCTCTTGTTGATTGACATCTTCAACTTGTTGTTGATTACTTTGAATTCAACTTGGCCCGGTCAAATATTTCAACCTCAACTTTATTTTCCAGTTGATCTACCTCAACTAGACTTTCACTACAAATAATATAACAACCCAACATTCTCCCACTTGTTGTCTTCTTTGCTAAAACCAAGAGATTCCTGAACTCTTGTTCATAGACCTACGACAACAATGCCCATTTCCTCTCTACATGAAGAGAACTTCAGAACACTCACATACTTGGTTAAGGAGTCTGTTATGTTTTCCAACGTGTCTACTTTCTCCAACAACACCTTGTTTCTTTCTACCATGTCTCTTAGGAAATGTATTGTACAACAATATTCTTATTATTGCAATGATAAGCTGGGTTCTTTGCCAGAAATATTGTTCTTTGACTATCACAACTTATCTTCATAACTCTTTTCTCAAACCTGATTCCTGAACATAGTTATTGCATCCATACTGCTTCTTTACTTCCATGAGTGGCTACCACGTATTGAACTTCTGTTGTTGAAAATGCTATGATCACATGTCGTTTACTCCTTCATCTGATTGCTCCATCGAACATCTTGAACACATATCCATTGGTTGACCTTCGTTGATCTATATCTCTAGCCCAATTGGCATCGACAAAGGCATGTACATCTACTTTATTGTCATTTCTAGGTGTCCCTTGGTAGCATATAGCATAATCTTTTGTTCCACACAAATACTTAAATACTTTTTTGAAAACTTTCCAGTGCTCTTTTCTTGATGTCGATATGTATCTGCTCAATACTCCCACTACATGGGAAATTTCTAGTTGAGTGCAGACCATCACATACATTAGACTACCAACAACACTTGCATAGGGGACACATGCCATATCTTCTATTTCTTCTTGTGTCTTTAGACATTGTTCAACAATTATCCTTACTCCCACAAGAATTGTCACCTTTAAGGGTTTGCAATCTTGCATGTTGAAATGTTTCAAATTTTTTTCAATATAATTCTTTTGGTTCAACCCGATATTTCTAACTGCTCAATGTCTCTTAATCTCCATTCCTAGAATGAGGTTTGTTGCACCAATATCCTTCATGTTGAACTCAGAGGATAACTACTTCTTCTCCTCCTTTATTGCATCCATGTTTTTTCCTATCAACAACATGTCATCAACATACAATGCTACATATATGAAATGCCCACCTTCTTCCTTGGAATATATGCAGTGATCAACTTTGCTTCTTAAAAATCCAAAACTAAGGATGTATGTGTCGAAATTTTGGTACCATATACTTGGTGATTGATTTAGACCATAAAGGGATCTTTTCAATTTGCACACCAAATCTTTCTTTCCCTTTACTATAAATCATTTAGACTGTTTCATGTAGATTTCTTCTTCCAGGTCTCCATGTAGGAATGTTTTCTTCACATCCATCTGTTCTATTTCCAAATCAAATTCTACATCCAGAGACATTAGTACTCTAATGGAAGTTAATTTTTCAACATGGAAAAAATCTTATCGAATTCGACTCCTTCGACTTGGGAATATCCTTTCGCTAGCAGTCAATCTTTGAATTTATTGACTTGACCTACTACATTCATCTTCTTCTTGAATACCCACTTGCTACCGATGATATTTTTTCCACTAGGTAATTATACTAAATCCCATGTCTCATTCTTGTGTAAGGATTCCATTTCTTCAACCATGGCGTCCTTCCATAGTTTACCCTCTGCTGAGTCGACTGCCTCCTTGACCAACTTGGGATCCTCATCAATGGAAGTTAACACAAATGTGGAACAAAAGTCAGGAAGATTATACCTTTTGACTGGATTTCTTATTCGTTCAGACCTCCTGACAACCGGGGTCGGTTTTTCCACCTATTCATTTGATTCATTCAACTCATATAAAACATCTTCTTCTTCGTTCCTTAGTTCAAACCACACCTTATACGGATCATTTTCTATTTGAACCATCACTTCAGACTCATATTTCCTTTCAATTTCTCTGAAGACCATATCTTGACTGTACATTGTTTTCCTTGATGTAGGATCCCAGATCTTATATCCTTTCATTCCTTCTCTGTATCTAATGGAAATACATTTGACTTCCTTCTTGTCCAGCTTTCTCCTCTTTTCCTTGGGAACATGAAAAAATTCATCACAAAAAAATACTTTGATATGTGAAACCAAAGGTTTCTTACCATACCATACCTCATGTGGAGTCATTTCAACTAGAGCAGACGAAAGAGACATATTCACCAAATATTTTTCATTTTCGACCACCTCTTCCTAGAATTCTTGTATGAGCCCTACACCACTAAGCATGCTCCTTGCCTTGTCTATCAACTTTCTATTCATTCACTTGGAATCTCCATTTTGTTGTGGGGTATATGGTGTGGTATTTTGGCATTCTATGGAACAATGCTTGCATAACTACTCAAATTATTTTCCACAGAATTCACCACCGTTGTCAGTTCTCAACACCTTAATCTTCTTATGTCTAGTTTTCTACAAGAGACTTAAACTTTCTTCCTCAAGAAATATATCCATTTATTCTTGAAACAATAATCTACGAAGGAGACATAATACAAGGATCCACCAAGTGAAGGAACTGAAACACGGACAAACACATCACTATGAACCAATTCTAGAATCCCCTTTTCCCTTGTCTCTCTAGATGGGAACCTCACATGACTTTGTTTTCCATATATACAATGCTAAAAAAATCGAATTCTAAATAAAATTGAGGAAAATATTTGACCTTAAATTTGTTATGCATAACTCGAAGTCCTTTTTTTCCAATGCATCCCATCCTCTCGTGCCATAGCATGGCTGGGTCGACTTGCTGAAGACTTGTCGATTCAGTTTGAATCGACTCGGCCCGAGTTGAGTTAAGTCGAGTCAAATTTAAGTTGATTTCAGGAACAATGATGTTGTTGCATCCAGTCGAGTTGACATTCCATAATAAATTGTATAGGGTTACAATCTAAATTCCTTTCATTAAGACCATCACACCTCTGACCATATTGAATGTATCCTTCTGAAATAGAGTATGCACTCCTGCATCATTCATCTTACTAACATATATCTAGTTTCATTCCAAACCTGGAATATGTAACACACCTAGAAGGGTTATACTCCTCCCATCCTGCATCATCAGTTGAACTCTTCCCCATTCGACAGTTTTGGTTGTTGACTCGTCCCCCAAGAACACATCTCCCCCTTCATATCGATCATATTCATAGAACCATTCTTTATGTGGTGTCATATGATGGGATTCTCATGAGTTGATCAACCAAACATATTGATCTGACTGTGTACTAGTCGACGCCAGATACACATCGCCTCCTTTATCTGGAATAGTCTTTCTCTTAATCGAATGCTTCTCATCAGATCCTATACTAACTTCCATTTCCTTCGACTTGCTATCTATTTTGTAATTCCCAACTTTACCACATTTCTAGAATCTTCTCATTGACTAAACTAAGGATTAAGATCTACCCTTCGACTTAGAATTTCTATCGGAGAATTTGACTTTATCTATGTCAACCAATCAACCTCTCACCACTAATGCATCTTTGGTTGATCCTTCCATGTTCTTCCTCATCATTTATTCTAACAATAGAGATGCAACCACATCTTCTAGCACTAATGTGGTTGAATTAATCCTTATAGCCATGACTAAGCTATCCCAAGAGTTTGGAAAAGAACATAATAGGTTAATACATTTCTCCTCCTTAGTGATTTTGATATCCACATAAGATAACTGGCTTATTATGGTATTAAACACATTTAAATTCTTAGTTACCGAAATACCCTCACTCATCCTCAGAAGATACATTTTATTTCTAAGAAACAACTTATTTACCATGGATTTCACTAGTACAATCTTCCCAACTTGTCCCACAGTTTATTTGTCGAGTCTTCACCTGAGACAATAGAACCAAATCTGCAAGGCACAGTCGTATCATACTCCTTTCCCTTCTCTTGAGTTTCTCCCATTATTCCCTCAACATATCTGCTGGAATGGTATTTGGACAGACTGCTACCCATTGTTCTTGATCTACAAAAATATATTTAATTTTAAGCTTCCAAAGCTCAAAATTCTGGCCACTGGTTTTTTTCAATCTCTATTCTCGAGCTACTCGCCATTCTTTAAGCAAAATATTTAAAGATCTATGAATTAAGAATCTTATTGAACCTAGGGTTTATCTCATATCCGAGGTTGTTAAACCAAGCTATGAAACCACATGTTAGGAAATTCTACTTCCACGCTAAACCTAATAGAAGAGAGGAAGAAATATTTAATCAATAAAGTAAATGACAAGGCAAGCGCACAGTACATAAAGATTTTACCTTGGAAACCCGAATGAGAAAACCAACATTCCTTGAGCGTATTTATCTCTTGTTGTCTTATTCATTCATAATAAAATCTTACATTCCTAACCTTGGTCTACACCTAAGACACAATCAACATCATGCCTTCTTTCTTTTCACAAGGACAACCTTGTAACCAATTCGGCTTACATCTACATGACTAGTAACATGTTGCTAAATATTAGCATGGACATTATAGATTGATCTAAATATTAGCTATGATTCTATATTAAAACAATACAACATGCCATATTTATAGGCTTTACAGTAGGCAAAGCCCTAAAGAAAGGCGCCCAAAAGTAGTTACAGATCTATGTAGATCATTGGCTACAAATCCCACAAATATTGGGGTTTTGTTACAATTGACTTCAAGTTGGTTTACTAGTCGATCTCCATTTGGTCTTCAATCAATTTACACACGACCACCTGTTGACCTCTTGTTGGCTGGCCTGTTTGACTTGGTGTCGATTACTTCAACTTCGACTTGGCCCAGTTGAATACTTCGACCTTGACTTTCTTTGCCAGTCGATATACCTCGACTAGATTTTCACTGCAAAGAATATAAAAAACCAACAATGGCTAGTATGATCCATAAGGGTAGGGAATATATTGAAATGGGGACTAATAGTACAAACCATGACAAACCACAAGGGTTTAGAGAAACCACCTAGATGAAAAACACACTTTACATAGATCACTAAGCATGGTATAGTACAATACATAAGATACAATGGTCACACTTTTGGTTTATCATGATACATGATACAAATCATCATGATGACACAACTAATCATGGAACCCTAGGCTCTGAAATCATCTCAATATGCGCATAAGATCAGTTTGTATACTAGAAAAAATTTAGTGAAAACAATGAGGTGCTTTGAAGTGAAACTGAAGGCTAACAACTAGCTCCAACTTGAGAGCATGTGCTCTGCGTGAGAGTGCATGATAACTCCAAAATCTGCAAAAACATGTTAATCTAAAACATTGTCACTAGATAGGAATTAGATACATGGAGAGGGATGGAGACACAAGTGCATTTTCCCTTATCGAGATAATAATAAATCAAAACGTGAAAGAAACATGGATATCAATTAGATGCATTATAATTCATAAGAATAACATATAAAAGGAAATCATTAATTGCTTCATTCAAAACATAAATTCAAAATGTGGAAAGTGATTATATGAAATGCACATAGAAAAATATAATACTCTTGCTAAAGAGCTTATTCATCCTACCCTACTCTAACATAGGAAAATAGACATCTTAAGTAAAATAAAAAAAATTGAATGTAACCATTAGATGTGTTCATCAACACCATGAAATATACCTTTGTGCTTGGTCACAAACCAAAACAATGAAATGAAAAGCATTGAGTTAACATATGTTGGAATCTCCATCACTCCTTGGCTAAACAATGAAGTAGGATCATGACCATGAGAGAGAAGAACAACGCCTTGCCAACATTGACATATATTGTTGCAAGCTTTTTCTATCAAAAGGTGGATGGGACTGATGCAATCACCTTCCTTGATACTAGCATAGGGAAACCCATCAATATTATTCATCAAACCATCCAACAATAGGTTTTTATAGGGCGACTCCAATAGAAACCTACAAGAAGATTGTTGTGCCTCTTTGCTATTTTTAATCATACATATAGATGGCACAGATAAAAACCAATCATATTTGAAAAATACATGAATTCATGACTTAGGGCCACTTGTTGTCCTTGCATATGAGGCTGAAAATCCATGCAATATACCCAAGATTTAATATGGTGTTGTCCAAAAGGTATTGCCACCTCAAAATAATATTTTCAAATGTATTTTTATGCATAAAAAATGAATGAGTTGGGGACATCCATGGTTGGAAATTTTTTGATGTTATTTGACCATGAAAACCCCATTTGTGCACTTCCAAATCAACCTTTTAGTAGTGAGATAACATGGCTGATTATGCATCGTGAAGAAAGTTTTCAAATTCCCTTATTGTGTTGGGCTGTCCACAAGACCAAAATTATGCAATCTTAACCTTAGAAACATCATCATTCGTGTCATAAATGGGATCCCCATCAAAATAGAAGAAACTTTTATCCCGTTTATGTCTTTCGATATAGAAAAGAGTATCAATATTTTCAAACTCATTCTTGTCATGCTCTTTATCAGACAAGGATTTTTCTAAAAAAAATTCTTAATACATTTGGTCTTCAATTAAATTATGATGTGTCTCTTGATATTCAATGTAAACATGAGAAGTATATTAATTAATGTTTTATTTTGATGAAGTAGCAACAAGACCTTCAAAAGCCTCATTATCCTTACCTTTTTATAAATAAGAAATATTATGCTCATGGGAGGGAGGAGAGAGATGAACATCCTCATGTACAATATTTGATGAAAGAGGATAAACGCATTTTTCTATAATCATACACAATAAAATATGCCTTTGTTATTTTTCTATTTCTATAAGAAGCTCACTTTGAGGGTTTGTCTTCATATTCCATTATCAAATCCTCAAAATTTTCCTCTAATTGGATATCAAGAAGGACACATGCATGTTCTACTTATTCATAACCATAAATCTAATGCTTTTGGAACTCTTTCATCAAATGTGGAAATGATCTTATCTCCTTAGGTTGGAAACTACAATACCAATTTAATGCATTTTTTCCTTGGATTGAATATGCAAATGTTTTCATCAAGATATCTTCATAGACAATGCTATTTTTTACCACATAATTCATAAAATATTCCAAGTGCCTTGGAGCCAACCAAGGATTTCCGTCAAACTTTGGGGCATGGGTAAATACATCTAGACGGAGAAAATATGGACATCTCAAAATGCATGATATATCCAAAAGAACAAACACATATTCATAATTTTCTTTTGGTACAATCCATGCATGAAACTTACAAGGTAATAATTTTTTGAAATTTAAGAATTGCATACCAATTATACCCATACCAAAGATGTGGAGTCACTAGAGTATTTTGAGAATTAAGAGAGTTTAAGTCATAAATAATTTCCCTATGCCTTGAATTAACTCAAATACCAAGTTATTTTTATCGTTGGTATGAGAATTACTTCTTGTAGTGTATTTCTCTGTTATATTTTCTTTAGATGGAGTTTCCAGATGAGATATATAAGTTAATATTTAAGCATACTCATAAAAAATAGACATACAAGAAGCTATTCCACAAAATCTGGGAGATGGACTTTATCCTCAACAATGATGTCAAAAATTTACCACTTAAACTAACATCTAAGTGGAAAACCCCAATTCACTGATGGCACACTAGGTTAAGGGATGGAAGTTATGCCACTGTCACCTCAATACAACTTCCGCTTGAATTTTGGCTGGATCTTAAGAGGCAAAGGAGAGTATCCCTTTGATATATTATTGATTATTAGGAGAATTAGGAGAGACTAATTATAATTAAGATAATAAGTGAAATTATTTACTGTGACAATACACATGAATACCACATAGCTGCAATATATGAAATATAGAGGATCCAACAATTTAGTGATACAATTATTTAAGATAATCAACTTTTAATAGAATAAACACAAATCACCACAATCCACTTAGATACTTTAAGTAAATTAGAAAAGCATGGATTGAACTTCAAATCTGATTTATTATATGTGCAAAAGTGAATTTCAGATTTACAACATGTTTATCACCATCCAAAGTCAATGATAAATCTTGAAAAAGTAAACTTGGATTAAGCACCAATTTAGTGAGTGAAATATATAACTTGCAATGGACCCAAATTGTCCTTCAGAGAACTACTTCAAGTTAAAGGTAAAGACAAGAGATACAATCTTGAAGCTAGAACACAAATTTACCTTAAATATGTGAAGAGCTAAGAGAAGTTCCAATTTGTGTTTAAGGGAAAGTCCAAGGTATGAATTGGCTTGTCTAATACTACAAAATCTATTTTATGTGTTTAAACATGCAAATTTTAGATTTATAATTAGAGATAAACCAACCCAAGTTAGTATATAATCACTTTCAATCAAGACTTCTAGGGTTATATTACTAATTTATAAGCTTCAGATATTCAAAAAAGAAACATCCCAATATAAACAAAAACAAGTCTAAGATAATGATTATCAATGTGAAACAAGGACAATTGCTGAGCAACAAGTCCTTTCCCTTTTAGTAGGGAGTGAATGTATGCTTTGTGTTAAATTTGTGTTTCCTTTTTGACGACGAGGAGTGAATACAGGTCGTGTTAAATATTTTTCTTAGTTAAAAACAGGCCCAAAGACTTGATGAATTTGTTTTGGAAATAGTTTTCTGGACCGATGTAACCAACAACTCCTTAGTCATAGGATTGACTTGTAGTCCTAGGCCCCCATGATTCCAATGAGAAGGTGGGTTGGGAACATTTTTGCATGAATATTTTAATTGGGTAGAGATGGAGAATTAATTTGAAAAAAATATTAAAGATCGATTTCACTTTAATTTGAAAAAAGATTTAAAAATCATTATTTTTCCTTGATTAATTCCTTCGATATCTTATTTGGCCATGCGATTAAAAAAATTTGAAATTTGTACACAATTACTACACCTTATTTATAAATTAGAAACACAAAATTTTCAAGAAAGACATGTTGCAAGCATCCCAGTGCCATAGGAACTTCTGATGTGACAATCATATGGTCACAGACAACCTCCTCAATGAGGCTAATTCTTTTCTTCCACACACCCTCCTGCTGCATGCCACACATAATTTTGTTGTCTCAGAATCCTTTTCAACGTTTAAAGAAGTGCTTAGAGTTATAGAAACTCCTTCCACGTATCTCTATACATAATTCATGCACATTCCTTGTCCAACACACCCTCATGTTGTAGGCCACATGTCCTTTGACTCTGTTTGAATGATTTGTGTGGCTGCAATCTTAAAGTTAATTTTTTGTGGCTTCTCTTAGTCATTTTGTGTGTTATATTGTTACCATGTGGTTGTTGTGGATAAAATTTGCAAGTTAGGAAAGTAACAGGCAACAAAGAAAATGTTCAAATTCCTGTCCAGAGAACCAAGATTTGTATCTTTATTGCATAAATAATGAACTAGCAATCAATGTAGTTTTTAAAATCCACAACATACAAATATAGCAAGCCGAGGAAAGGTTAGTCTAGTTCTAGCTATATCACAGTGAGGGGAAAAATATCCATCTTGAGCTACACAGGCGATGACATGATCGATTGGTCCATAGTATATGTTGGTTTTAACTATCTTCCTCTATTCTACTCTGAGCTTATTGACCCAGGGTCCATGTCTTTCAGGTTTCCAACAAAGCCTCTAAAACTACCGGCCCTCCTGGTAACCCAGAAGGCAACCCAACACATAGAATGTGCTGTGCAGTCTCACCCGAGATAGCTTTAAATGGGTGGCTGTAAGACTCAGGTGTTTATAGCCTAGGATTGAGCATGAGATAGGGGATCTGTATTTTGAACCATTAATTATGATTTGTAATGCGAACTACTATTGTCCTCTTTTATATTCTAACCTCCATGGTATCTTTTCATTATATTCCCATAGCAATTACCCAAGCAATATAATAACTCATTCATTCATTGCATACAACATTTAACTACTAAAAATATGACAAAGATATGCATGCATTCGTCACATTACACAAGTATTACCATGGTTCACCCCCTCCTAGGCTACGTCCACAAAGATTTGGCTCTTGGCTCTCTTATTATGGAAGTTCTTCAATTCTCGCACCTCGTGCTTACAATTCTCCTCAGATGGGTAAGATATCTGTGAGGCAAACTAGATCGCACCAGGCTTCTCGACCTGTGATCTAATCCTCGAGATTTACCTTTTTTTCTCCGCTTAGCTCACTTTCTTTACAAAAATAGTATATCTAATCAACAAAATTACATAGAAACAATCTCAAATCTACAATAGTAGTAAAGATCAATCTCAACGAACTTTTCCGAACCCTTCTATGATACCTTCATATCTATATTTATATCTATCAGGCTCTTCAACCATTTACCCAAAACCCTTACAAAAACCCTAACCCTACTGTCATTAGGTCTTCCTTCTCTACATGCATTCGTTTCTTCCTTCCAGTTGTCGCCTCCTTCTTGAATGTGGGCGTGATGTACTTCTTGCCAATTGTCTCTTTCCTCCTACAGGCTTTCTTTCCCACGATCGCTCCTCCAGCTTTCATTCTTCTTTGTGCACACTTTCTTTCCCACTTCAGCCTGCTGCCAACAATATATTTTGTAGAGGAAAAGGAGCATCGCCCCCTTCCCCCTTTGGCTTTGATGTGCATGTATGGGACTGACTCAGGAAGGTGGGAGGGTAGGGTTCTAAACCTGAATAAGTTGCAGATAAAATCTTCCTTCATTAATGCATTCATTTGTGTTTTGGGTGGAAAACTACTCGAGTGCAGGTAAGGAGTAGATGCTAAAATCCTGTGTATGTAGGGTTGCTTGTGTTATGCCACCGCCTTATCCTCTCTTCTCCATAGAGATAGTGATCTAACCAAGGGAAGCAATTCCATGAGGTGGAGCGAATCAACATATGGCTCATCAATCTCAACTGGCAATCAAGGATATTCTTAAGCGATCTTATATACTCTCACCATCCCATTGGAAGTAATGCGCAACACATAAGTATCAAGCTATACTAAATAACCTTGATTTCATTCAATGGGCCTGAACATGGATAGTTTGATAGATTCTGATTATCTAGGTGCTTCTGTTATAAGGGAAAAACTCTTTATGGTCAAGGGTAAACCACAATAGACAGGTAATTACTGCATAAATCAACTCAATTTCAACATGTGCTATATAAACAAATGTGCAATATGAGGAAGAAGCCTACCTCGATCTAATCGTTTGATGCCATTCCACCATTGAGCGCTTTGACCCAAAGTTTTACACCTGCAAGAAGTTCTCAACAAAGAAGCGATGCAAGTATATAGTGACAATATATAAAATGAGTTAGCACGTCAGATAGCACAATCCATTAATAAACATTACAAACATGCCCATGGATAATAATCATATATTTGCAAGATATCGATAGGACGGGAAAGGAGTATTTCTATTAATAATTGATCAATGGAAGTATCAACATTAAAAACTTTCATGTCAGCNTAGTGACAATATATAAAATGAGTTAGCACGTCAGATAGCACAATCCATTAATAAACATTACAAACATGCCCATGGATAATAATCATATATTTGCAAGATATCGATAGGACAGGAAAGGAGTATTTCTATTAATAATTGATCAATAGAAGTATCAACATTACAGACTTTCATGTCAGCACGGTTCGAAACCAAGAAACCAAGTTCCTTCCAACTGGGTCTCCACCACTTCAATCCTCCACCAAAGGAAAGATCATAGCAAAGAGGTAATGAGGTCCTCTCAACAATAAGGAAAGAGCTTGGGGGCTGAACATTGTGTTCAGACTTGAGGGACAAAGGGATGCAGACTCGATATGAAGTGATTTCTCTAGAGTAACTTTGCTCTCAAAGTTGAATTCCTTCTCCTCTTTTTCCATAGCTCAAAATTGTGCTCTTATAGCCTCTAGAATGCAATTGAAGGGCCGAGTCAGAAAGTTTCCAGTATATGGAAGGACAAAAATTAGAGATATTTTTTTGTGACATGGAAACCTGACCTCATTTTGTATTTTCTGGCACAAATCCTGATATACACAAGTTGCAGTGGAGCAGCAAGCGTATACGCATCTTGCAAAGCAGTTAGGGAGCATATATGTGGAAAAATATATATTTTTGGATCTGGATTTATCAAAAGGGGGTTGATAAGTCTGCATAGGGAAATGGAAAAAGGCCCTCTGTGCAAGATATAAATGGTGAGGCAAATCTTGCTATAACAACTTCCTATCTTGGGGATGTAGTTTGTGGCATGGCTGCAACTAAAATTACTTCAAAGGACTTTCTATTTTGGTTCAGATCCCACACTGCAACTGCAGGTCTGAGATATCACTGGTTAGCATTACAAATGAATGTCCAAGGAATAAGAACAAGATAAAGGAACCTGAAATAGCTGAAAACATCGTTTTACCGCCCGAAAATACAGTTGGTTTGGAGAACCCGACCCAAATCATTTTACCAAAAAATTACAAGCGATAAAAGATCATAACAAATAGGTGCGTATTGTTGTTTCAAAATCATAATTTTCATATTTTGGCCAATTCACGATTTTTATGTTAACTGTAACATTAATTGTTCTGTAGCTTGGAGGGATTAGTGATTGGCATAACAAAAAAATGTATGAGCGGTAAGTACAAGATAAGATAACCTGAGATAGCCGGAACCACTATTTTCTCCTCAAAAATACTTGGTTTAGATGACCTGACAAACATTCTAACAGTGGAGATGTGGAGAGAAAGTCTTAGTCTAACAGAGAGATGCAAAATTGGTGCATTACTTCCAAAGGGAGGGAATAATGTGGTGGAGTCTCTGTTGAATGGTTCAATGATAAAGATAATGGTCGGAGGATGCACCTTTGCTTCTCTTTCAAGGCATTTCTAGAAGTGGTCAAAAGAACAAGCCTACCACAAGAAATTGTTGTAGAAGGGATTAGAGAACAAGCCTACCATGAGAAAATGTGGAAATTGTTGTAGAAGGGATTAGAGGTGCCCAACCTACATTAGTGAACAATATTTCATGTCCCCAACCTGCATGCAGATATCACAGTCGAGGGCGAGTGCTCCACCTCCTCTGAACTACAATATGAATATCTATGGTAAGCCTTCCTCCTAAGCTTGCCTTACTTCTGAAATCAATTTTGAAAAATATTACTTAGTTCGTCTAAACATAGTGTAATATTCTGAAGACACAGATGCAAGTATCATTAACCTAAACTTACAGAGATTAATTGGCCACTATGGAATGTATCTTCAGTTTTTCTAGCATGCATAAAGAACTCCATATGGTGGGATCTCTGTGTGTTCTATGCAGGTGGGCTCTCCAATGTATTGAGTTGACCAAAATTACGACAAGAGAGACCACTTCCTCCTCATTACAGCTGAGACAGACATAGAACTAGAGACCACTGCCTCCTCATTACGACAAGAGAGACCACTGCCTCCTCATTACAACAAGAGACGAACTCATATAAAGACCACATTCAGTGAGTTTGTGCAAATATTTCATGGGGAGGTATCAGATTGCAAAGGAGTAGAAACACATTTGCTGGATAGTATAGGATTCGAGTAGGCTTGCATGGTGGTGTAGGTGGAAACAACAGATCAAGTCAATAGAAAATGCATGCTATGGTCTATGGATTGTTTAACAAACATTAAATGTTAAGATGTAATGCTAGAAACCTTTCTAGCATTACTTGGTTTCGGAAAAATGAGTACACAAAGTATGCTTATAAACTAAGCTATCTTCTTCGTGTGCCTCGAGAAGAGGCCAAATAAGAGGCTGAACTGAAAACTTAGGCTAAAGTACAAGGTAATGTATATGATTTTTGGAAAACTTTGGTTAAAAAAACTAGAACTCATTGGTTTTTGCCTCCAGTTAATAAAAAAACTGAAAATCGATTACTATTGGTCCCTCAGCCCGAAGGGAAGGGACTAATAAGTAGACTTGAATCAAGAGGTAAATACAACTTATGCTTTTACGAGTGATACTATTGGATTTACTTGAACTTACCAATTATTTCCTTAAGTAAAATATGTGTAAATTACAATAAAATTAAAGGAAAATTCACAACTAGAATTAGAGATTTAACTAGAGAAAATACTTCTAGTGTGTGAATATAAATCAAGCCTATGTCAAGATATTGTATTAATGTAATAGAAAAAGACTTGATATTATGTACATCTGATTTTTATGTCTTTTTCATGGTAGTATCTAGATTTACATAAATATTATAAATATCCCAAAGAATGAAGAATATACTTGAAATAAACAATTCTACGGAAAATTTTGCAATTAAGATTTCAAGACAATTACTTTAAAATCATACCCTAAATGACTTAAGTCTAGGAAATGAATATGCTACGAAATTAAAACACTAGACTTGAAAGAAATATTTTGGATTTTATATATTTTGGAGGTTGATGGGAAAAGACAAGTGCCTAATCCAAGGGCTTATGTACCGACCCCAATCATTGTAGCTACAAGCGAAGCTAAATGCACAACAATTGTTTTTTTTTTTTTAAAATAGGACGACAACAATGATCACAGCTCAACAACTCACCTGACGACGAGCATCACGCCCACAGAGTAGGTGACAGATAACTATGATTCCAAACACTAGCACAAGAGCCATTGGGTGAACTGTGCGTAAAACCACAAGGAGAACGACTACCCGCTCGACACAAACATGACCATGCCTACAAGCTAAAGGATAACATCCCCCTCCCGGCACAACGCAATGACTACCAACGACTAGATCTTCAAGGCGCGCGAACCCAACGCATGAAGGCTTTCAACCCAAACGCCTAAATCCAACTTAAAATGCTCAACAACACGCACACAGAAGGCACTGAATCTAGCCAAGTTAACCTTTCCCCCTATCCAATAGTGCACGCCATGATCCCCTCATCAGAAATCATGCCATCCCTAGATGATAGACGCGTCAATGACCATGGCGCAATAATCCTAACGAAACCAAGGATTTAAGAATATACAACGTGCTAGGAGGTGAAACAATTGACACAAGACTGCACCCAACCCCAACCATAGGTCGATGAGACACAAGATGTCGACAACAAGGGAAGACACAATCCAACACGTGTCTTCGTCAACAACCCAACCCCTTTACTCTCGTCTAAAATTAATCAATAGATATCAATTTAAGTAACATAACTTTCCCTCTAAATCAGCATGTCTGAATCATAGTCAGTCAATACATGATAGTCTAATTAACATTAATTACGGTCTAAAGAGGCAAAGCCTAAATTTATCGCTAAACACCATCTAGTTTAGCAATTTACCTCACCGATGACGTTAACAAATAAGGCACCAGCTGCAATTATCCCACTAGTTGACAGATTAATTTACAATTAGTCCTTAAAGCATCGTCCATTTTAACATTAAATGCAATCAAATGGAGCAGTTCTAAAGATAAATTGGTCATCAATGTACCCTCTAAATTAACTCTAAACGCAATCAATTTAGCCACCTTAAATAAGTCATTACTAATAGTATAAGCAATAATTACCTTCTTAACTAACAAGTCTGGTAAAGTCAATATTAAGGTTAAATGACAAGTCTGGGCTAAGTTAATCTAAGGCAGTCTATTCGGCATAAGGGCTGTCCCATCAATTTAAATTTTGTATTGAATGCAGGCTGTTTAAAGGAGAAGCTATCCATTACAAAAATGCTAAATCAATGCTATGTAAGACAAATCATCCCTCTACACTGTCAGCCAAAGAGTTGCTATTAAAGGAGAAGCTATCCATTACAAAAATGCTAAATCAATTCTATGTAAGACAAATCATCCCTCTACATTGTCAGCCAAAGAGTTTCTATTAAAGGTGCAAACTGACAGCTAAAAATTGGTGCATGTACTCGCTAGAAAAAGTAAGTTGCCAAGAAATTAACGCCATCAATAAATGGAACGCAGGCAATGAATGGAAGGTAAGGAATTGCAGTCTTAAAGAAACATTGAATAAGATGAGAAAAAATTGAATTAAAGAACACACAGGTATTAAATGGAAAACGCCACGCAGTAAGGTAACACTTGCAGTTTCCAAAGGGAAAAATCACCAGGCTATTTTAAGAGGGAAAATCCCAGCCATCTTAAAAGGGAAAAATTCAGGGTTATTAAAATCAAAATGCAATCAGAATCTTAATGCAAAATCGTGGTGAAACACAGGAATGCGCAGTCACGGTTTTAAAGACAAAACATGGTGCCACACATCAGGAAAATGTAGGCTACAGGATAAAGGCACGTCGTAGACTTTAAGGCAGTAAACACAGTCATCTTTAACGACATTTCATGGTCATAAATTCCGTGTAATAGTAAAAATCGGTGTGATAAAATAATCCCTGCAATCCGTGTAATAAGTGATCTGTGTAATTAAAACATTCTGTGTAAATAAAAAAAAAAATCTGTGTAACAAAAAACAAAATTCATCTGGCCGTAAACCATGGTAAGGAGGAAGTTCACTCAATCCGGACAGCTAAAGTGACTGGTAGTGCCATGCTGGGATGCTAAGTGCACACAAACCTGCGTGAGCTAACATGGAGGAGGAATTTGTCACATCAATTGTTAGATGAAGGGCGTTTGAACAACTAGCTGCTCTAAAACGTTTAAACCACATCCATTTGACAAGGAAGTGTGCACAACGAGTAGTTACTCCACAAACGTACATAGCGAAATGCTATCGGACAAGGGTTAGAGAGCCACGCCCTTCATCAAGGATTATACCTCAATTCATGGAGAGCATCCAGCATAAACAAAAACACAGATCCAAATATTTACGTGGTTCTGCCTTAATTCAACCATACTGTATGAGAAATTAACGAACAGTGAATTCAATACTGGTATGAAATTCTAAGTGATCTACATGATTAAACCCTTCATGATAATTTAAACTGTTTAAAGCATTCAGTTCATGCATGCCTGTGTTTAACAATAATTTCAGAAAAAAATTGATCGAAATAATTGACTCAAGATCAGCTTAAAATTATTCTAGATTTAAGTTACAACATTGATCAACTAATAGTAAGTAGAGGAGTATGACATACAACAATCGTTGAATGAAAATAGAGTGAACAACAATCATTTAATAAGAATTGAACACGTCGCTAATTGTTAGATGAAAAGGGAATACACAGAAACTCTTTTAATGGACAACTCTTCTATAAATACAGAATCGTTGGGTAAGACGTAAGCATCCGTATGGAAAATCACATTCATCACAGAGTTTATACCCAATTTTAGGAAATTTAAAATGAAGGGAAACTCATCGGAAGCCATTGCAGAGATGGTCAATCCCAGAAGATGCACAGATCACCAATCAACCAAGAACAAAAGGGGTAGACGACTGGTAGGAATGGCCTTCACTCATCATCCACGCATAGAAAAGCAGGGCATTGAGATCCATAGGTCTATTAACACCGAAGCGACGACCGTAGATCAGGCTCTTGGGGGACCGCTCAAGCAAGGACTGATGAGCTAGGGACGAAGGGAAAAACAACCAATAGGGTCACAATCAACACCACAGGGCAGTCACGACATGCGGGAGCACGAAGGTCATGGGAAACCAATCAATCAATCAGCTAGGCCTCTAAAAATTTTAGTCATGAATCTAGACAACCAGTTTACCTACCCAAAATAAACATGCAGATCCAAATCATAAATCCTACAATGATCTACCATACAACAAAGAAAGCATACCATTGCCTGATCGCCCACTCTGAGTGGATGTCCCGTGCGCTTCGTGCAACTCCCACGTGTCGATCGACGAGACTTCACTGGTACTGATGCAAGAGCATCGCTCACTCATCAAGCGAGCCAGCACATTGAGAGAAAACAGCTGGGCAGTGCCAGCACACATTTTGAAATGCTTTGGAAGTTGGTGCGCCGCTCTTTAATGAAGTCATGTTTAAAGAAGCGCACTTGTATTGTAAAGGGGACCTTGAGCCTTTAAGCTCTCGTCCTTAGTAGATAGGAAGGCATTTAATAGATTTAATGCAGGTAGATAGATGTTTAAGTCTAGATTAGAC
>SNQJ01S0052972.1:56184-85515 GCA_010110895.2 Picea sitchensis | reverse complement strand
CGCCTTGTGCACCTATGCGCTCTTTGTACGTTTCTGTTACGCGCATACGCGCGCGCACCCAGATGATGTAAAGCGCCTTTCAAATTTTTTGGTCATTTGTATAGTTTTTTTACCCTTTTGCAATGCTATGGAATTAATCATGTGCCATGAATGACTCCAGTCCTGTTTTGATGATGCGGAGTTCTTGTCGCCGTGTGCGGACGAAATTTCAGTGATAACAACTAGGACTAAGAAGTTGTGGATCTTTGGGGTTGGCCAATCACAGATGAATTGGATATTATTCAGGTACACATGCACCCCATGTTCATCCACGATGTATCCCAAGTATTGAATTTGTTTCATGTCGAATTAGAAATTCTCTAGATTGGTGTATAGATTATGTTGCCTTATGGTGCTCAGGACCTATTGGATGTGTTGTAGATGTTTGTCCCAGGTCTGACTGAATATGAGGATGCCATCCAAATATATGACCACAAAAGAGTGTGTAAATGGCTGCAAGATATCTTTAATCATCCTCATGAATTTCGTTGGAGAATTAGTCAAGCCAAAAGGCATGACCAACCATTCAAAAAGGCCTTCTTTAGATTTGAAGGTTGTTTTCCATACATTGGTTTGTTCTATCAAAACCTAGTGGTAGTCGGACTTCGGATAAATATTACTAATGAACACGGTGCCATTAAGTTAATCAATAATATCATCAATCCATGGGATTCAGTATCAGTTCTTGAAAGTGATATTCTTTATGGCTCTATAATCAATGCAAAGTCACTGTTGGTTTGATTAATTGTTTAATTAATTCATCCAATACATTCTATTTTTAACCTGGGGTAAGTATTTTTATTACAAGGTTATTGTGAAATGTCTATGAGGACAAAGAATTATCCTAACACTTTCTGATAAATAAAATACACTAATCACACATTATCTGCACAACTACTATGAACAAACCGAATCCTTATATCAAATTAAGTTGCAACCAAGTAAGACGCTCAAAGGAAATTCAATCAATCTTCTTTAAAACCAATTTCTAATCACTTCACTACTCATGAAATCATAAACACACTAATGAAAAGAAAAGAACACATCTGAAAACTATATTTCTTATGTAAAGGAAACACACCCTCACTATAGTTAATAAGAACATGCTCTACAAAATTGAAATTGAAACCATTGCAACAATCAACTGAAAACTCACACATAAAAAATTGGAATAAAGAATTTGTTGAAATTGAATTGAGAACACATTCATACAGAATCAAAATGAACACTCGATGCAATAAAAGAAAACACTTACTGGAATGAATTAAAGCACACTTTTGAAAATAGAAATGAACTCTTACCTGATCAAAACATAAATGCACTTGTATTGAATTGAAATGAGCACACCAGTAAAAAATCAATTGTGACTGCTATAACTTGAAATAATTCATTCACATCAACTATCTGCAACAAGAATTGAAATAAGGAATAGAATAACAAGACAATATAGCTATGTTAATCTAACTAATAATATGGGAACAACAACCCTGCTAAAGAGGAGGGCCCTTCCTCCTTAGTAAGGGAAAAATACTACAGAAACTAAAACTTTAAGCACTCATAAATTGATGCCACAACTTGCCAAATATTTATTATTCAAGCAAGAGGTGTAGATACAATTGTTGTTACACATGAAGTCTGTCGACTATCCTCTATTCTCCAAAAAACATCCTAACTTGAAGCGAAGATGCTCTCTCCTTTTAAACTTTCCCTTTCCTCTTCTAATCTCGGAAATATTACAATTATGAAAAGACTTGAGAATATTTTGATTCTCAACTTGTTCGATGCCATCTTAATTAAGAAGATATAGAGGATATGAAAAATATTCCTATAACCGATTACAACTTATATGAATTATTTTTATATAAATAGTCAGTCGAACTGTCTTTTTATCTGAGCGAACATATCGTGTTCAAAACATACAATAGTGTTGGCATGTTTTTGGACAGAGGCAGAGTATGTGTGTTTTTCATTGATGGCAAAGATTAGCACGATCAACAGAGAGATGATGGCATGGAAATGGCAAGATCAATTGAGAAGAGAAACAGTGATTGTTGGATCTCATTCAGAATCCCCGATGACCATCAGATCTGAATTCAGATAGGAGTAGTGCACAGTAGAAGAGAACAGATCTCAGGCATCTGATCAGGGCCAGAAGACTGACCGTTGTTGGATCCATAAGAAGGAGCACGATATTTACATGCAAGATGAAGCAAGCCTACAAAATACCGAAAGTAGGGGGATCGTCCATTATAAAAAAGGACATGTGGAAAAATATCAGAGCACATCAAAGACTTTGTTTCAGAGTTTCACAGATCGGGAAATCCAAAGGAAGGAGGTACTCTAACCTCTTGAACTCGTGATATGTGATATCCTGAAATGATCTGGGTCGTCGGGTCAAGGATTGATCTGAACCTTTGGATCGAGGTATGGTGTGGAACGTTGGATGCATAGGACACATGGTGAGCAATTGTTTTTCACTGAATGAAAGGTCAAAGGAAGGAAGCTCCTAACCTCTCGAACTCACGATATGTGAAATCGCGATATAATCTCAGTTGTTGAATCGAAGACAAATCTGGGTTGTCAAATCTAGGAGGTAGATCATGACATACCACGTCAACGAGGAAAGGTGGCAACTTATGTCAGCAAGGACACGTGGCATGAGCATATAAGGACAAGTGTCAAATTGATTCATCTTTTCAGGCCACTGGAAATCATAATTTTGAGTGACACATGGAAGCCACTCGACTCTTGACATGTCATTGAGTGACGCAATAATGACATCACTTTGTGAGTTATTGTTTCTGGAGTTTAAGCTTCAACACTTCCCCAAAGTCCCAAATGCTCAAGTATCGGGACGAAGGAGAGTCGTCTGATCATCGCAGATGGAGGACCGTTGATCTAGCTCCATTTCAGAGTTTCAGATACCGGGATTTGGAGGAGTCAAAGACACTCATGGCAATAATTTTGAAATGCGAAATCACGAAGAACCTTTTGTCGCAGCCTATGGTCACCTTCGATGGTCACGTGAGGGGAAAGAGCTAGTGGAGCTAAGCTCATTTTCGTTGATCGCAACATGAAGAGTCGAGACTCTTCACCACAGGATTCCCAAAATCGTGAATCGCAAAGTGCTCATTTGGTTAGAGAGTGGTCACAACATGTGGTTACATGGTCACGAGAAGGGAAGGAGCCAGTCCAGTGAAGATCCTTTTCGTAGTTTTGGGGATCGCAACCTGGAGTGTCAAGACTCTTTGACACAAAATTACCGAAATGAATTTTGATTAGGTTCATGGTCACAACCAGTGGGCATATGGAATAAGTGCAAGACCCAACACCTATAATTCAATGGTGCTGGTTAATCAGGAATATGATCGAAGGGTTATTGTTTTTCTTCAAATTTAATTGATCAGTTACGATTCAGTTAGCTGAACTAAATCATGATTCTTGAATGGTTGGCGATTCAGTTGCTGTGGCATTTTTGCAGGGTAGATTCAAGTTGTAACTGCAAAGGTTTGTGCGTATAAAATAGACATGAAGTGGTTAGGCGTGGCTAGCTATTCTGACTGAAAAATGATTTGAATTGGAGAAAGGTAAAATTACAGTATGCGCAATGTGAAGAAAACTCGGAGATGAGGAACAAAAGTTGAATAGAACAGAAAAGGTGAAGAGAGAAGAATGTGCACATATCAAAGAGCATGAGAAGGATAGATAAAGACCATATAGAGAGAGACAACAAGTCAAGTCAAGTATGAACAAAGCAGAAAAATAGTGAAGCAGAGAATATTTGAAGAATAGAGAACAAGTGGTAAGAATTGATATATCTGTATTGTTTGTTATTCAGTCATTTATTTATAATCAGGGAGGTAGGGTGGTTCTATGGAGGACTGTAGTCCTATGTTATTCAATTTGGTGCTTGAATACTGGAAGTTGAAGCTTCCATCTGGTTGCAGCCAGAGAAAACAAGGTGGCAGGGTGGTGCTCGGGAAAACACAGAGTTTTTTGTATGCAAGTTGGTGCTTGTATAAGTGGAAGTAGGTGCTTCCATCCAGTCGGTGTTGGAACACTCAGGGAGTTGGTGCTTCCTTATAGTGGGTGCTAGAGAAACTAGAGAGTTGGTGCTCTTAAACAAGTTGGAGCTTGTAAAATAGAGGTAGTAGCCTCACATTGAGTTTGTGCTCAATTATAGATGATGTACAGAACTTAAAAGACTGCCTATCATTTCGAAGAAGAAGAGGTTTTCTCCCTTTATGGGTTTCCTCGTGAAAATATGTCTCTGTGTATATATTATGTGTGACTGATGCTCATTATTTATGTTGTCCATATGTTGTATAATATTGATGGTCACTTGGAGAAAGATTAAAAATGGTTTAATAGACTTAAAAAAATTTAAGCACAGTACCAATTGATTCACCTCCCCCCCCTCTCAGTTGTCTTAGTAATTTCAACAAATAGTTGTGACTTTAAGGTAAGTCACATCATCAGATACATAAATCCTTAACATATGGTTCCATTGGTCAATGGTCTAGTCATCATCATGCAGTGATTCTTCGGTGGAAACAACATTCCATAATTGTGGCGTTTGCGTACCAAGTCTCAGATTAGCATCACCTTGGAGTAGCAACACCTTGGAGTAGAAATACCTCGAAGTAGTAGCACCTCATAGTAACAACACCATAGAGTAGCAGCACCTCGGAGTAGTAATGCCTTGGAGCAGCAACACCTTAGAGTAGCAGCACCTTGGAGTAGCAACACCTTAGAGTAGCAACATATTATAATTCTTCAAGGTTCTTTAACAATCAATCAGTAGTTATCCAACACATACATCATCCCTCCCTAAATGAAAGAAAATATTAAAGAATCAATGCATCAAATGGCTTAACATACTAGTGGAGAAAAGGCAATTCTTGGACCATGGTAATTATGGGAAAGGTGTGAATAGAAAGGAAAAAGGCAAGATATAAGTAACAAAATGAAGTAAAAAAGGTGTCATTCCCATGACTCAACAGTCACCATGTCCTATCGTTCTTATTTACAAGCACATTTGGGTTCCCACAACACGAGGAGCTTGGTAAAATGTGGCCCTTGTGGATGAGATCATGAATCTAATACTTTTTTTCCTCATTCTCCAGAAGGGAGAACTTGTATATCATACCATTGGGTAAGGGCACACTAGGTATCAAGTCAATGGAATGCTTGAATTGACAGTGTAGAGGCACCCATGTAGGTGAAGTGAATAAATCTCTATATTCTTCTACAATGTTGTCCAATTGCTTCTGTTGTGTAGAGAGATCCTGTGAAGACATTGTGGTAGTCGCAATGACCTTTCGTTCACCTTTTAACCGAACCATGAAGAGGAAAAAATTTGCAGTTTGAGATATTACCTTCCATCATTGTTTTTCTAATATAAATGAAATTGCAGTATTGGGAACTACCTTATATGGTAACTTATAGGGATGATGTCCCAAAGTAACAATGACACTAAAGGGTTGGAACACATAAACATCATGATTCTTCCACTTATAAGGTTATCCTAAAATAACATCACAAACTTCTAGTGGGGAAACACTACATAGTACCTCATCTTTGAATGGCTTGAAGTCATAGGACATGTTGCACTGGTGGTTGATGCAAAGGTATCATCCATGGCTCAACCAACCGATGGTGTATGGTTGAGGGTGTGGAATTGTTGATAGATTTAGCCTCTTGATGACCTTGGTTGAGATGAGGTTCTTCTGGCTCCTGCTATCAACAATAAAATATAGTTGGTTCCCCTTCACCCACATCTATGAATGGAAGAGGCGCTCCCCCTCCTCAATATCCTTTGAATCGTCTGGTTGGATATATTTGGTTTCAATGGTAGCACTTGGTTCTACATCAATGATCCACTTTTTGCGAATATAATTCCTTTTATAGCAAGTTTTTCCTCACCCCGTGCAACTTGCTCAAAAGGCCTTTCCATTTCCCTATGCAGACTTGAAGGACCCTTTTACACTTCCCAGAGATGAAAAATCATATTTATCCACATATATGCACCTTACAAGTTACAAAACATGTGTATATTTAGATTTCACCACTATAGCCCGCATACATCGTTTGGTGCTCAAAATTGAAAATTTTGTCGGGTTTCCATGTCATGTCATGAGATCCACGATCCTTGACCTTCCATATACTGGAAACGTTATGACTCATCTCTTCAGTTCCATTTGAAGGCTATAAAATGGGCCATATCCAAACCATGGAGGAGGAGAGAATTCAACTTTTGAGAGAAAAGATACTCTGGAGAAATTTTCACTTCACATTGAGTATGCATCTCTTTTTCCTTTAAAGTCTAAACACATTATTCAGCCCCGAGGCTCTTCCCTCTTTGATGGAGAACCTCATTGTCTCTCTTATATGAGATTTCCTTTGCTGGAGGATTGAAGTGGTGGAGGCCCAGCTGGAAGGGACTTAGTTTCTCGGTTTTGAGACGTGCCGACAAAGATGTTTGTCACTTATACACTTGTGTTGATCATTCTTTAATAGAAATACTCTTTTCTCGTCCAATTGATGTCTTGCAAATATTTGAATTATTATTCCATGGGTGTATTTGTTATGAATGTTAATGGATTATTCTATTGTATGTGCTAACTTTATATATTATCACCATTTTCTTGCGTATCTTCGTTAGGACACGTTGCAGGTATGAATCTTTGATTCATGTGATCAACGATGGTCTTCATCGAACGTTTGGACGAGGTAGGCTCTTTATCTTGTCTTGTCATCATTTACATTTATATAACATACTTGGGACTAGAGTTGATTTATGGAATCATTCTGTCTGTTGTGGTTTACCTCATGCCATAAAGTGATTTTCCTCGTAACAGAATTGGCAGCCATATTGGGGATTGAATATTCTATTTTTGGGGGTTTGGAGTTCTTTTCTCCTTCGATTTCTCTCTGGTAGATTGACTTTGCTTGTCGCCTAATTTCTTGACAACGTATTTTTACTTTGTATCTGATTTTATTGGCCTTATCCTTACCCTGGCATTGTTTTAATACATATACACGGTTTTTCCCTTGACAGACGCGTACATACGCGAGGTGTCTTTCTATAGGGTGTGTGCATACGCGGTTTTTTCTTAAAACAGTCGTGTACATCAATGTTTTGAGATTGTTTGTTGAGTTTGGTGTTTGTTGGATGAGTTTTTGTGGTTGTTGATTCTTCTTGGGTCTTTGTCCTAACTTTTGAGTGCTTGCAGAGTGATAGGAAGCCTTTTTGTGGTTGAATTTTCAAGAATTTTTTCTTTCTCATCATATTTTTTATTGGTTGTCCTTGCATCTTGGCCTGAGTGTTTACTTCTTGGTATCCTGCTTGGCTTGTCTTTGTTTACTTGCAGTAGGATCTGTACATCAAGCTGCTATTCAGTCCTTGCATTTTCATTTATTTATATTGAAAATACAAAAATATACATTTTCATTTTGGCATTTGCTCTTTTGGGTTTATAGTATTGATCTTGATACATATGGGAATATTGCATCTTATTGAAATTTATATTTGAATTGAAAGTTGCATTTAAAAAAATCTTATCATATTTTGAGAATTGAAGATTAGGACTTAGCTTTATGTTTATATCCATTTCTTTAATATGTTGAGTCATAACAGCAACAGTTTCACGACCACATATTTTCAGTAAAAAAATCCATTAAAAGTAACGTTGATTAATTAAAATTGATTAGAAACGATTTTGTTTTTTCAGATTACACAAACAAGCATAGGATATAGGGCCTTGGAATAGGATTTTGTGAGTAAACTTCTCTAAGGATATTAAACTCAACATATGTGTCTGACCAAGGAGTGGTGAAATCCATTGTGTAATTAGTGACATCAGGATGCTCCACTCACACCGTAGTTAAGCACGAGGTCACGTGAAGTTGGTTGCAGAGATAGCCCTCTAATACCTTCTTAGCGTTAGATATATTTCTGGAGATCTATTCGTATTTGGGGGTCTTGCTAGTACCTTCACCTCTGTGAGAGGCAATGCTTTCAATATTTCATGTTTTGTTACCCTACCTATACAGTGGACCTAACTTACCATTGTTCTTCTATGCATTGGTTATATCATGGTTGTTTTAGTTTCTTGACATATGTAACCACATAGGTTACTTGTAGGGGTTATTTTGTAGGTACCCTGAGTCATATAAGGGCCAGACAACACAAAACCTTTATGGAGGATTACCTTTCTAGGGGGATCGAACCAACTGCATTGTTAATCCCATAAGGGCCCTTATAATTGATTTTGATATCTTTTATATTTTGAAGGGAGTCTCAGGCCCATCTTGGGCGAGACATACCTACTCTAGTGTGGGAGGCCCCTTTTCAGCCACTATATCTTGTTTGTGTACATTGGTCTTTTTTCTTTACTTTGGTGTACTCTTTGATTATTAGTTGGCCTTAGGATTTTGTATTGCTTCGTTAGTTTTCATTTCTATGGTTAGTGGAGCCCTCGTGAATCCCTTAGTTAGTGCTACCCATCCCATGTTCTTTGCTCATTCCATGGGGATGAATCCTTTTGTATTTTCAAGTGATGCGCCGAATAATAATACTCAGCCAATACCTTGGGCCTCTAGTCATTTTTCTCTTGGTATGCCAGACATGTCTTCGCACTTACCATCCTTTGTCTTGTCTTCTTATGTGAATCCTTGTTTTGGTTCTAGGGGCATGATGCCTCCTTTTTCTCCCTTTCCATTTGGTGGGATTCATATCCCTCAACCAACTCTTATAGTAGGAGGTTGGAATATTATTTCTTATGGATTCAATCTTAGCTTCACTTTTCCAGGAGAAAGTTCTCAAATGGGAGGTCATTCTACTTATTACATCCCATCCATTTATCCTTATTCCGCTATTTTGGTTCCCACGAATGCTTTTCCCATGGTGCACCTGCGTCTATCCTCTGGTGTTTCATCCAGGGGGGTTTAGTTTTATAGTATGGGCAACCCCCTTTATGAAGTTCCTTCATCTGGGGGAAACATATATCCTCATTTGAGTAACCCTTGTCATGGTGATTTCTCTTTGCAAGTGGATTCCTCGATGACGATGCCCTTACAACCCTTTATGAATTAGTTTGGAGGAGGATACTATCCTATCGGACAGGGACATGGTGTATACCAAAACCCTTCCTGGCTCGCAATTTATCAAAATCAGTCTTTCTTGAAACGTTGGTCTCAAATGTTGCAACCAACTTCTGCAAGTCATGTTGGAATCACAAGTTCAGTCACTGGGAGTCATATTGGAATTATATCACCAACGTCTACTAGTCATGTTGGAGATAGGTCAACAACCTCTACAAGTCATGTTGAAGACCAGTAACCAACCGTTGCATGTCATGATGGAGGCACAACTCGAGTCACTGCTAGTCACACTACACATACATCACCAACCTCTGCTATTCATGTTGGGGATTCATCAACAACCTCTGCTAGTCATGTTGGGGATTCATCAAAAACCTCTACAAGTCATGTTGAAGATATGCTACTAAATATTGCAAGTCATGCTGGGAGAATGTCACCATCCATTTCAATTCATGATGGGAGCATGTCATGAGCCACTGTAAGTCATGCTAGGGGAATTAATATGATTGAGAATCCTACAAGTATGGGATGTAATCCCAAGTTCCTTTGTATACTTTGCAAAGGAGATTATCTAACTCATATGTTCCCTGTCGTGGTACAAGAAGAACAGTCCTTGTCTGATAGATCTTTGGGTTCTGAGTCGTCTTTGGTTTCCCAAAATTCTAATCCTTCTTTGGTTGATACAAAGGTCATGCCAATGCAATCTTTGTCTGATCCCACTCTTATTTTGGGGGGTGATGTGTCTCTTGACCATGTTGTCTCACATATTGTTCAACCAATGGTCATGTCGATGCAATATTCGGCCGACACCAATCCTATTTTTGGGGGTGATGAGTCTCTTGACAATGTTGTCTCGCATCATATTCAACCAACAATTGAAGAAGTGGTTGTACCGATGAAATCTTCGGTCGATCCCACTCTTCTCTTAGAGTGTGACAAGTCTAAGGAAGTGACATTGTCGATGCAATCTTCGGTCAATCCCACTCTTATTTTGGAGGGTGATGCATATTTCAACCATGTCCTTAGCATTTCTAGTCATGTACCTTCTAAACAAGGGGGCATTCCACTCTCTCCAAGTACACTCCCTCCAAGTGTTGGTGTGGTTTCCTTTGATTGGAATGATCTTGTGGAGCCTCGACTTCCTTATTCTACACCCTTCTAGATAAGGGGCATTCTTAGATATATTGTAGATAAGGTAACCTCTATAACTATTTTATCCTCCTCGACTTGGAAATATTTGGGTTTTCCCAAGCTTGTGTTAGCTATTTTTGAGTTGATGACTTTCGACAGAAGTCCCGCATGGTAGCCCTGGCCTCCCCCATGATATGCTTCTTAGAACAACATTCCCAAGTCTCAGTTAAGCTCTTTTATGACTCTATAAAAAATCGAAAAGCTTGATGAGTGAACTTGTCTCTTTCACACTCATTAAATGGATTTGAAAGGATGTTTATTTGGTGTAAGTTTAACCCTTTTTCAGACCAAATAGACTAATTTTGAAAAAGGAATACTCTAGTCACTAGTGGCTAGAAGAGTTCGCATGGGTATTGTTTTATACTTTTTCGGGCCTAGGGGACTAAATTTACGAAAAGAGACATTCTTTAGAGTTAATTTGTAATTACATTCCATTATCATGCTTGCATTATTGAGCCTATTTTTGATTCTCACTTTCTTGTTGCAATACTATTGCCTTGAAAATTTGCATCACCACTCAAGTAAAGCCTTGTTTATACCCTTTGTAGCTTGACACCCTATACCCTAAGAGGAAACATTCCCTCGAGTGTCCATATCCTGCATGCACCTCCTTGAATTGAGCATAGGTACGTTCCATTATTGGAATTAATTACTTACTCACGACACTTGTTTCCTCCATTGTATCATAGCATTCATTTTCTTATGAAAAAACAAAAAAAGATGGGTCGGAAAAAAATATTATCTCATATTGCTAGTACTCATGTTGCCTTTTAATAGAGAACAAACTTTTGAGTCCACTTGTCATCCAAGGTTTGGTTTTAGCATGACCTTAGGAAGCTGAGCACATTACTTAGAGTTTAATCCTCCGACTGGTTACTCTTTCAGTCCATATGGATAGTTTTATTGGTGCCTCCTGCATCACAAAGTTTCATTATCAATTCTATGTTGTCAGAGTCCTCCATATGTCTCATGATCTTGTTCAAAGGATGTCTATAAGCCCATGTCAACCATTTCTCATAATTTTTTACTTTGTATGTTGGCCATACCCTCAGTGTGTCTCAGAGTTACATGAAGTTGTAGTCCTACCATGCACCCTAGTCCTACTTTCATTATGGGTAGGTAACCTTGAACCCAACAGTCGACATATTCTCCTCATTGGTCGTTGACTTGGGGGTTTCCCTTATGTTCGAAGATAATAAATCTATCCATAAATTGGGATTCCTATAATGTCTTGGATTCCATTAAACTTATTGGTGGTTTCCTCTCCTTTGTCGGCAATTTTCCTTATTGGTTGTTATTAAGAGGGTATTTTTTGCACACTGCTTGCATCTGGTGCATGCGAAATATGCACAGGGTTGTTGGTTCATGAACATCCTCTTTGTCTAAGTTCCTCCAAATAATCAAGATATTTCTTTGTACCTCGTGTTGAATGATGGGAGATTCCTTAATGTTATCCTTTTAAGCGGGTCTCCTTCCATTGACTTCAAATCATATATTATGGAAACAAGGCCTAGGGGATTTTAATTACTTAGAGCTTACTGATGTCGATTGGCATTTTCTCGCTATCGGCGGTTGGAATACATCAATGTCTCTGATCGATGGATTCTTCAAGTGTTCAACCTCCAACACCTTAATTCACACTTGTAAGAATGTACTTGGCAGTTACTTGTGATACCTACTTTCATTAGTGGTAGGTTGTCTCTCATTTGTTAATGGTATACCTTAATGATCATTAATCAATGAAGTCACCGTCGTGTTTGACCTCAAATCCTCTATTCATGATGTAGACTTGTACCTTTGGCGAATCGTGCGAGGAAGAATTGAAGACATTAGTTTATAGTCACAACTTTCTGAGTTGTTTCTATCATTCATTGGACCGGTACCTATATGAATTAGGTGATCATGGGAGATCAGATTAGCCCTTTCCATTGTATACGGATATCTTCATATTGATTTTGAGAGCCCGGGTTTTCCTTTGGGCCTTGTTCGTGACTATGATGACCTATGGCATGTATAGTTGGGAATACATCAATGTCTCCTGATCGATGGATTCTTCAAGTGTTCAACCTCAACACCTTAATTCACACTTGTAAGAATGTACTTGGTGCCTTGATACCTACTTTCATTAGTGGTAGGTTGTCTCTCATTTGTTAATGGTATACCTTAATGATCAGTAATCAAATGAAGTCTCGTCGTGTTTGACCTCAAATCCTCTATTCACATGATGTAGACTTGTACCTTTGGCAGATCGTGCAGAAGAATTGAAGACATTAGTTTATAGTCACAACTTTCCTGAGTTGTTTCTATCATTCATTGGACCAGTACCTATATGAATTCAGTGATCATGGGAGATCAGATTGTACTCCATTGTATACAGATATCTTCATATTGATTTTGAGACGGGTTTTCACTGGGCCTTGTTCGTGACTATGACAGCCTATGGCATGTATCTACTTTGTATTTCCTATTCATGGTCATGAGACACTGTTTGGTATATTTCCACATGGATCTGCAGTGTAATTCAAATTGGCATCCATGTGCACAAAGTCATTATGGATTGTAATATTCTCATGAGCAACTAGTTCTTCAAGTTGAGTCTCTATTACTCCACTTCTAGGAATTATAATGTACTTCGACCATCACAGATGCTCCTATGACCTCACACATTAGGGGGCATATGTTATAGAAATGTTTTCTTCACCCCATGCAACTTTCTAAGAAGGCCTTTACATTTCCCTATGCAGACTTGAAGTCCCCTTTTACACTTCCCAGAGCCAAAAAAACATAGTTTTCCACATATACGTGCCCTACAATTTAGACATCATGTGTATACGTAGGTTTCACCACTATAGACCGCGTACATTGAGTTTGGTGCTCAAAATTAAAAATTGTGTCAAGTTTCCATGTCACGTCACAAGATCCATGATCCTTGACCTTACATATACTAGAAACGTTTCGACTCAGGCCTTCAACTCCATTTGAAGGCTATAAAATGGGGTATATCCAAACCATGGAGGAGGAGAGAATTCAAATTTTGAGAGAAAAAATACTCTAGAGAATATTTCACTTCTCATTGAGTTTGCATTCCTTTTTCCTTTAAAGTCTGAACACATTGTTCAACCCCCAAGCTCTTCCCTCTTTGATGGAGAACCTCATTGTCTCTCTTATATGAGCTTGCCTTTGGTGGAGGATTGAAGTGGTGGAGGCCCAGTTGGAAGGGACTTAGTTTCTAGATTCTGAGACGTGCCGACATAGAAGTTTGTCACTTATACACTTCTATTGATCATTCTTTAATAGAAATACTCTTTTCTTGTCCAATTGATGTCTTGAAAATATTTGAATTATTATTCCATGCGCGTATTTATTATGAATGTTAATGGATTATGTTATTGTATGTGATAACTTTATATATTATCACCATATGCTTGCATATCTTGGTTTTTGAAGACAAGTTACAGGTATGAAACTTTGAGTCGTGTGCTCGACGTTGGTCTTCATCGAATGTCCAGACGAGGTAGGCTCTTTATATTATCTTGTTAGCATTTACATCTATATAGCATACTTGGTATTAGAGTTGATTTTTGTAGTCATTCTTTCTATTGTGGTTTACCCCATGCCATAGAGTGATTTTCCTCATAACAATTCCAAGTGAGGGTCCAACTCCTTTTCTTTAGGCTCAACCAAAAATGTTTGTTTCGAGCAACATTCATCAGTGTTGCTGAGGAATTTTGTGGAACTCACACCACTTTTTAGTGTCCTTCTTCTTCTTCTCATTTTCTTGCATATTGGATTGGTTGTATTGAGGTTGGATTTTCTTGTTCTATCCCTTGTTTTGTGAGTTAGGGATGTCTTTAACATACTTATGTTGTTGTGGATTTGCAAACCCGAATTCCTGCTTATTCTTCTGCTTAAATTTATGCTAGATTTTTACGACATATCGATAAGGGACTCTCAGTGAGGAAATGTACAAGAAATCCATATTTGTTTGTATGTACCTATGTATGTCATTGTGGTACTTCAAAAATAGGTGCCTCTTGGAGTCTTTGATACCTATATTTGAGCACAAGGTATGGAATATGTTGGTGTATTGCGAGACCATCTGGTCTCTCTCTTGATGTAGAGTATATCCTTATACTTCCTTAGAAAACCCTTGAAAACAATAATTATATGCTTAAAATTATGGTGGAGCTAAAGTAGGGTTGTATGTCCTTATACTTCCTACTTAGCCTTAGAAAAATAAATCTTGAGCTTGAATTACAAATGATAGAAACATGTAAAATTTCTTACCAATCCAAATAACACAATATAAACCATAACATGCCAAGATAAACCACCACAAATAGCTAGAAAAAGACCTCCAAGAGCTAGTGAATCATCATCATAAAGTCCATAACCAAAGAAACACCACACCATATCACAAGAGAACAAAAATCTTCAAGGGTAGCGAAATTTTCAGTCCTTATCTCTTCACAATGGAAGAGTTATGATTCAAAATGAGATTTCATGATCTCTATTTATACAAAATTTCTATCCCATAGTTTTTCCACTTAGCAAGGGTAAACATAATATAAGGGGTCAACAACCCTTATCTTACCCCTTGCATCAAAATAATATTAAAAAATCCATCTTAAAATTCACTTTTACAAAAAATAAACCCTAGAACAAGGTGATGTCACCCCTTTAGGGGACGTTTTGGAACTTGAACAAGTCGTTGGAGAAGATGTGAAAGAAGTTGTGGATATTTGAGCCTCCTCATCATGTGCTAAGCCTTCTCCATGCCTCACCTGGTGAAAATATTCCAAGTGTCAATGTGCAATCACTCCATCACCATAAAACCCCCTCATGCATGACGTCAACCCTCAAAGATGATGTTTTTCCTCTCCTACGAAAAATAATTTGGGTGCTAGGTGATGGATAATATTATCCATGATGCCAATTAATCCTCTAAATGAATATCTATGTGATCCGGTGTGCAGTCCTACTACATCCAACTTGTGGGTTCCTTGCCCCATGGAATACCAAGCTAGGCTTGTTGTCCCAAAAATGGCCACCAAGCGAGGTCTTGTAAAATAAAAGGGTACACCCTCCAAATATCTCAAGGAAAATTTATCATGACAAGTATAAACCACGTATAATAAGCAAGGAACCTAAACATGTGCATCAAAACTACCTCATCAAATCAAACAAATGCTCAAAGACCCTATACAATTGACTAAGTTTAAGTATGAGAGGGGTGTCGTAAATATCCTATTGGGTAGATCAAGACCCTCAAGTATGGGATGCTCCCAAGGATGGCCTTTCAAGTTCATGAAATGGATGATTAGGTTGAAGGGGTTTAGACTTCATAGATCATTGAGTTTCATGATAGACAAGGGCTTGTATTATATCATTCATGGGTGCCTTTGTAGAGGGTGTGTAGCACCTTTGTTTGCAATGGATTTTTTCCAAGACCATATTTCCATTCTTTGTTTCTTTCATGTTTTAAGGAACGAGTTGAAGCCCACTCTCCTGGCGTGGTGTCCAGATGATGACAATTTCACTCATAAATACCTTGCGGAAATGAGAAGGATGGATTGTGATGAGACCCCCTTTCTCTCAATTGTGTAACTAAGAGCCACTACCCTGGCTTGGTGATCATATGATGGTAATGTCATACCACTAAATCCCATGATCATGATAGGTTGGCTCGTGATGATACCTCCTATCCTCCAACTAACCCCCTAAGCATTCATTATCATTTATTCTTGTAGGTCCCTCTTTTCTTACAGAGAATTATTTCATTTATTTCTCAGGGATCCATGGGCTAAGTATATGGAAGGTTAATATCTGGAATTTTATCTTTTTATCCAACAAAAATCCATCTGGGCCTTCAACCCCTTATTCCCATGAAATGAAGTGCATGCCCTTCTTGGGTCACTAAATTCAAAGGGCCTAGAAGAGGGCAATATGATGGGAATATAATGAGTGGAAAGTGGTATGTATGGTTGAAAATGGTATGATAACCTCTCATGGGACCCCCAATTACAAAACATTCCCCAAAGGTTGGCCACTTACTAGGAAATCTATGACACTCACCAAGGTGAAACAGGGTCAAAGCCATAATGTCCAGGAATGCATTCTATAATCAAAAGTAGCTCAAATAAAACATGTTCAAATGCCTTAAATATAACGATGGTTACCTTCCACAATACATGACTTGTACCGCATGGAAAAAGACCCATTTTCCTTCCAAAAGCTAGCTGATGTGGTGGATGTGCTGAAAATGGATCAAATGTGGTGATGGAGTGGGATTTTTTATGTGAAAGTGGAAATTGTTGGTCATATAGTCTCTTGACACTCCATATATACAACCTGAGGGCCTCAAGACATTATCTCCTTAGTTATCCACAAAACCGGGATACCATCTAGCTCCTACTTGGGGACATGTGCTCATCGCAGAGTGCATGAGAACTGCAACATCTTCTGGTAGACCTGTTCCTACACTGGAAAAAAAACCCATCAAATCTAGGGTGGTTCTATCACCCTTCGTCCATATACATCAAAATCCAAATGAAAACTAATCTAGAAAAGAAAAATTTAGCTTTTTTTTTAATTTTCTAAACTAAGCATCAAATCAATATGCAAGTAGAGAAAAATGAAAAATGAAATGCATCTAAACTAATATGAGCATTAATCAATATGAAAATACAAGGAAATCAATATGACCTACCTACTTACCTGGGGCACGGGCTCTGAAGAAGTCATGTGACCTAAACATAATGTTGGAGAAGAGATACATCCATTTGTAATTGCATCTTTTTCCCATCCAAGGTTGTCAAATAGAAATGTTCTTTATCGAACTTCTTCTTTACGATGTAAGGGAAAATCCATGAGTTGTCATCTCTCTAGTCACACCTGGGCTTTCCCTTTCCCTTGTCCCACATGAGTGCAAGAATTCTTTCACTGAAGTTGATGCAAGGTATATTCTCAATGTATGTGTAGGAAGGAGGCTCTGTGTTGACCATCCCTTTGATGGCTTCTTCACATTCTTCATATTCTTTTTTCAAAATATGGATAGACCCTGCATCTTTCCCTTGGTAATTTTCTATATTATCTTTGTATTCATCCGTCCTTGGGAGGATAATACATATGGATTATTCATGCATGAAAGGTGGCTTAGATGGATCATACTCAATAATCTGTGGAGGTACATCATAGTTGCATTCACTGACATAATTAGGACTATTAGGATCCATCACATGCCTATCATCTCTCTCTCGATTGTATAAGATCTCAAAGGTGACATCTCCCATGGGGATGTTTGCATGGGTAATATCCATGCTAAGGAATCCCCCAAGGGTAACAAACCAACTCCTTGATAAGAGCATCCTCCAGAAATCTGGAACATCGATCACTACTATGTCCATGAGGAGGCTGATATGTGGAAAATCAATCAAAAAGACCTCAACGTCCGCACATAACCCATAAACCTTGACCCTTATAAAATCAATACCACATACATTCTCATAGGGTCGAGTTGTCTTCAAACCAATTTGTTCCATCACCTTCAATGACATGACATTTGTTGAGGCCCTAGAATCAAGCATACAATTGTTCAGGCGGAGGCCATTCATTCCTATTGAAAGATAGAAAGGAGGAATGTTGTCCCTTTTTTTATCGAGGTACATAGTATTCAAAATTATAGGAGGGTATTCCTTCTTGGTCAATACCTATAATATCTTCAAGATTTACCTTTTCACATAAGGGATCTTGCACATCTCTATCACTGGGACCATCATATTCAGTTTTCAAAACATGGTTGCAGCATCTATATTCAATTAATTCTCATTTGTGGGAGCTGGCAAAGGAAGCAACTCATGTACTAGAGGTGGAGGTGGTGGGGCCACCTTCTCTGCTGATGGAAGAGGAGTGGTAATCTATGATGGAGGGGCTGAATATTTATTTATTCTAGTGAAGGTAAAATATTCCCTCCTACTTAACTCCTTTTGCTCGACTATTAATTGATTCAAGCCCTGGATTCTCCCCTCTCTTCCCCTTGGTCTTATAGATTCATTAATATGTTCTTATGTGACTTGTTCCTCTTGGAAAATCTAGATCACATCCATGAAATTCATACCTTCGAGAGAATATTCATCTCGTTGGGGACATTCATCTTCCCTGTGAGGTTCTTGGCATGGAAGGCACCAAGATTATGTGTCAACCATCCCAACTAGTGTCAAAGTATTTGGGACCTTTGCCTTCTATTGAGGCCTTGGTTTCCAACYTGTCGAATCTCTCTACTGTCTAGTAAACTAAAGCCTGGGAGAAGATTGAGTCCTCTCTACACTAGTCAAACGACCCATAATCTGGTTCTACAGCTGGGTAAACTGAGTACTCATTTGATATATCTTCTGAKTCAAGAGGGAAATTAGATCATGAGTATTGTAGTTGGAAACCTTAGTCTTTTCTTCTGCCTTCACATGAGGGTACTAAAAAGGATCCACCCTTGAATCAAGAATATTCTCTTTAATGTCATCATTTTATTCTTTGGCTTGTGCCAACGATGTGGGATTCTTGTCCTTCATAATGAAGCAAAATTTACCTTCAAAATCATTCATATAGAGGAGATGGATTGATGCAGATGTGGGACGAAATTTTGTCAAAATCTGGTTGTAAAACCTGTCAAATATGGTATTGAATTCATTAACTGTCTCATTCTCCTTTTTCTTTATCTAATTGAATTGAGCTACAAGTTTCCCACTATATTTCTTTGTTGACCATCTACTTTTAAACAACTTGGAAAAATATTCATAAGATGTGAGATGATTTTCAGGAAGGCATATGAACCAATCGAGAGCTTCTTCAGTCAATGATAAAGAGAATAACCTCATGGCCAAGTCCTCGTGCTCAATGCATGCATTATCCATGTCTCATCCCATGATGTAAAGATGATCCTCAACAATCACTACATTATTTCCTGGGAACTTTGGAAACCACTTGTTTGACCCTTTTGGAATTGCATTGGGGTATCCCTGGATAGTGGAAATGTTAATGGGTTTGTAGAGGTCATTTTCCCAAGGATAAGCCATTGGATAAATGGGAAGGGTACTATGGAAAAGGGTTTTGAAAATAGGATACTTGAGGGGAGGCCTTCTTTAGTAGACCTTAGAAGGTTTGAACCTCCCAGGGGGAAAAGGATTAGAAAAGGAAGAGTTTCGAGAAGGTGGAATCACCAGATGAGCTTTAATAAGAGCTCATCAAGAAAGGCGGAAAGGGAACGTCCCTTAGGTAGAGTCGTTGTGATGTACATTTCCAAATGATGACAAAAGTACGAAGCGACTTAGTAGTCTACCAGTTCTTGTAGATTATAGTCGGGCACAGAGGGGAACAATTTCTCTGATGAATTTCATATCATCAAAGTATAACCAAAAAGCAACATCGAAAGGAAAAGTAAGTGATAAAGTGAATGTCTAATTAGACTAAAAAGGGGGTCTAAGCGACTTAGGTGAATAATAAATCAGAACTTAGGGAAAATTCACTTAAGCTATGAATGTCAATGAATAATTAGTCAGAGGAGCTATAAATGGGGTGAATTCGACCTAATTCCTCATTATTGATGACTATTGATTTGAGAAATAGGTTCCAGAGGAGAGGAAGTTGACATCAGTTGTTTTGTGGGTTTATTGAGGAAACCACCACAATATATTGGTTTCATTGTTGAGAGACACACCCTAGCCATCGAAGGGACCATACAGGTTCTTCATCGAGCTTCATTTTCCATCTACAACAATAGAGAGACCCAACGCGGGCTAGTGCATAGTTCTATCAGTGCAACGTGGGATTTTGAGGAGGGTTTTCCAACATCCATGGGTTTTTAGGCCCAACTAGACCAGAGAATTCAAATCCCTTCCAAACTAGTTGATATTAGGCCAAGGTGCATTCAGTGAGACATATCCCACAGATTTATGTCAGGTAAAACACCCAAAATGAATCATTTGGATGAGGAACTGTGTAGGGGTTTGAAGAGTCCATCAAGGGTTCTGGTAGATCAGCAAAGGGTCAAATATGAAAGAAACATATAGGGGAAGAGTACTAGGCAACAAGTTGACCATTCTGAGACATTTTTTAGGAAGATCAAACGAGTATAGCCACCAGGGTGAGTTTTCTCATTTCTAGCAGCAGTTGTCATGGGTATTTTTTATTGCATGCAACAGATACGACCATGCATGTAGTGGATCTTATGTGTTGACCATATATCCATATATCTTTATTGTTCTGGGTATTTTATTTAGTGTTTTTCATTGTATTCCAGCTAAGGTCACTCTCTACGATATCTAGCTAAGTTTATTTTGTTTATTTTCCGCATGCCATATTGTAATTAATGTTATTTTACTTAATAAAGCTATTGAGTTGTCCCTCGATCCAAAACAATCACATGCATAGTATAAAACATATAAATATAGCCACAAATAAATCCATGAAACTTTTAAAATGCATCTAGAAACCCCCAGAGTATCATATTTGCAGCCAGAGCACCACCGTAGCAGTAAATATCCAAGATCCAAGGGATTTGGGATATTTCAGTGGTATCATATCCTTCTTCCTTCCAACCCATGAAGAAGCATAACTCATGACTACATGATTCCGAGAAAAAGGGAAATGCATTCATCAGGTAGGGTTCACATCGAATATGAGTACATACATTACCATAGGGGCCATAGTAGGGAAATAAGAGACCGAAACAGAATGGAATACAACCCCTTCCACATCAGTTCAGGTTCAAAGGATGAAATGGATTACAAAGGCCACACCAGCACAGAGGAAGAGGATGAGGGAGAGATGGGTCCCAGAGAGGATTTCCCAGAGGGCAGTGGGGGCATATTAGAGCCACCTTTTGACAATGCAAGGGCCATATTGAATGACCTATCCAAAGGACCACAAGAGATGAGGAATTTCATAGCACAGATGGTGCTTAACTCCCATATCATCCAGAACAAATTGAGCATGATTTCTGCTAGCATAGAAAGGGGCACAGTTGGTCATATAGGACACAAGTGGATCCAATGGGAATGTAGTAGGTACAAGTATATAGATGACACACGCTTGTACCTACACTTCAGTTGGGAGGATACCCATACCTCTTTTCCCACAATTTCGGGAAGGAAATTTAGTGGGACAATCAGGACAGGGACAACGAGGAAAGGGACAACCAAGACAAGGGTAGCCATGACAGGGAAAGACAGGGCCAGTAGATACCTTTGCATAGTACATGAAAGACTACTTGTCTCTAGGTCTAAAGTTTCACGTAGACATGAGTCTAATGGACTAATGTTTGATTTGGTATCGAAACAGGCCTAGGGAGGTGCAGAGGAGAAACATGCAACCACAAAACATATATTTTATTAGGAAAGTCGGGAAATTGACAAACCCCTCTTTCGATGGTTCGGCTAAATTTTATGTTCAAGAATGGGTGCAGAATCTTGATGGGTATTTCAAGCTCAATCAGATGTCAGAATCATAGGTGATCACTTTTGCTACATTGAATTTGGAGGGTGAAGCCCACAAGTGGTGGTACCATGGGCTGGTGACCTTGGGACCTAGCCACATCACATCCTACTTGGAGTTCACCAAGAATTTTATGGAGAGGTTTGATGCAAGGGATCCATAGCTCCATTTCAGGGATTTGACACGGTTGAGGTAGACCGAATCAGTCAAGGCCTTCATCACAAAGTTTCAGTGGAAAGCAAATGCAGTTTCTAACATATATGAGCATTGTTTGATGATTCTTTTCATTGAGGCATTTGTTGGGTATGTGTTATGTTATTTTCACCACTAGTTCTAGTGTATTCTACATTGCATCAAGCACATAGGGGGGAAGCGACCCCAAGAAAATGTTTTTTCCTTGGGAAATGTGTCGCATTTTTCCTCGTTTTTCATGTCGTCTCGATTTCCGTGTCCATTGTTGGGCAGTTTTTTGGCACATGGTTTTTTCCAATGGTTTTCTATTTCTAGTTAAGGAATTAGGGTTGTTGACTAATCTGGTTCATTGGGTTAGGGTTTTGGATGTCGCTCTCTCCTATATGTATATTGTATTGTAAACAATGTATCACTTTGAATGAATATATAATATGTTCGTTTTCCTGGTTTGGGTTTCCAAGGGAAAAATATCTATGTAATGTTTGTATTTTCCATTGTCGGTCGAAATTTCCCAAGGCCTGGAAAGACAAGAAACAAGACCGAATGAACCAATGGAAGAAGGGATATCAACCAGCCCCTTTCCGGGACGTAGAAATGAGTTTTACAAGGAAATATTTTCACTCCAATAACCAGAACAACCAAGGAGGTGGTAAACCTGTTAATCTGGGAACAAAGAAGTTTGGGGATAGACCCAGAGAACCATTAAAATGTTGGGAATGTGGAGAACCTCACTTAAGGAGGAAGTGTCCATGTTTAACTTCTATAGCAAGGACTATGGTTCACAACCTACAGGAAGCCTCTACCATGGGAGATGTGGGAAAAATCTTACATAGGATCAATGCAGTCGTAGATGGCCGACAAGATGATCGCTAGTCCACTATAGTGGAATAATAAGGTAAAGTTAACAATACTCGTGTTTCCGTTTTAATTGATCCAGTAGCTACTTTGAGTTATATTTCTCCTGGTGTAGTGGATTCAAATAAACTTAAGAAAATAAGACATGCAAAATCTTGGCTAGTACAACTAGAAACAAGAACAAAAAGAAAAAGCATATGATTTCATTTCCGACTGTGATTTCAGTTTAGGTTGTCAAAACACAAAGATAAATCTAAACATTCTACCGTTAGGGTCTTATGATATAATTATTGGAATGGACTAGATAGAGAGGCACAAAGAAATTTTATATTGTTATGAAAAAACACTCAATTACAAGGATGAAAACAACATTGTTAAGACAACGAAAACCAGTCTCAGTGAGGCAGATTTCAACAATGCAATTTAAGAAGTGCATGAGAAAATGTTGTCAAATTTATGCTATCCAAGTGACAAATCTGTTGGAAAAAAGAAAATAAACCTAGCTTAGAATATTTTGTCATCTTGCATGATTTTAGAGATGTGTTTGTTGACGAAATACATGAACTTCCCCCAAGGAGAGAGATATACTTTTCTATCGATTTGCTTCCTGGTTCAGCTCCTATATCTAAGGCACCCTACTGAATGAGTTTACCCGAATTAACAGAATTAAAGATTCAACTGCAAGAACGGTTGGACAAGGAATACATTAGGCCAAGTGTCTCACCATGGGGAGAACCAGTCCTTTTTGTTAAAAGGAAAGACAGAACTCTAAGATTATGCATTGATTACAGACAGTTAAACAAAATGACTATTAAGAAAAAAATACCCCTTACCTAGAATCAATGATCTGTTCGATCAAGTAGGTGGGGCAAAGTTTTTTTCTAAATTGGATTTAAGATCTGGTTATCACCAGGTTAGAATAAAAGATGAGGACATAAGTAAAAAAACATTTAGAACTAGATATGGACATTACGAATTTGTTGTTATACCGTTTGGTCTCACTAATGCACCAGCAACATTTATGTGTTTAATGAACAACATTTTCAGTTAGTACTTCGATAAGTTTGTGTTGGTATTTATTGACGATATCCTAGTGTATTCCAAAACATAAGAAGAACATGAAGAACATCTAAGGATAGTATTGCAAACTTTAAGAAAACACAAACTGTATGCTAAATTCGACAAATGTGACTTTTATCAAAAGAAAATACAGTACCTAGGACATGTAATATATGAAGAAGGTATTGCAGTCGACCCAGAGAAAATAAGAGCCATCATGGAATGGCCTATCCCTAAGGATGTAGCGGACATTCGTTCATTCATGGGAATCATCGGATACTACCACAGATTTATAGAGGAATTCTCTAAGATATCATACCCTATCACATCTTTAAAGAATAAGGGAACCAAGTTTAATTGGTCACAGAAATGTCAGGACAGTTTTAATCAGTTAAAAGAATTGATAACAACCGCACCCATTTTAAGGGTAGCAGACCTGGATAAATACTTCACAGTTTGTGTGGATGAAAGTAAAGAAGGTTTGGGAGGTGTCCTAACTCAAGAAGGGCACGTTATTTGTTATGAGTCTCGAAAACTAAAAGAGCACGATTGAAACTACGTCACTCACAACTTAGAGTTAGGAGTTTTCATCCATACTTTAAATATGTGGCGACACTATATAATGGGCAAAAAATTTATGTTGTTGACTGATAACAGTGGTGTGAATTTTTTTTTAGTCAACCAGACCTTAACGCAAGGCAAGCAAGATGGTTGGCCTTCTTGAGTGAATTTGACTTCGAGGTAAGACACATCAAAGGTAAGGAAAACAAGGTGGCAAATTCTTTAAGTAGAAGAATTCATGGGTTGTTTGAGATGAACATTAGAAGGGATGAAAGCGACTTTGAGCAAAGGATAAAGGTTGCAAGTGATAATGATGAAAATTACATTAAAATAGTGGCATATTTACGAAATAATGTAGAAAATTTAGACAGAACAGATCTGAGTTTGGACAGAAATGGTCTACTAAGATTCAAAAACAAATTATACATACCAGATTCTGTTGAATTAAAGTTAAAAGGTTTGGAAGAAGTACACAAGAAACCATATTCTGGCCATCCGGGATACCAGAAAACGGTAACATCACTAAGGAAGTTATTTTATTGGCCTGATATGAATGGAGAGACAACATAATACTTATCTAAGTGCTAATATTGTCAACGGGTGAAAGATGAACACCAACACCCAGTTGGCCTGTTGCAGCTTCTACCTGTACCAAAATGGAAATGGGAGACTATATCACTAGATTTTATCACAGGTTTGCCTAGAACTCAAAAATAGAAAGATTCAATTAGGGTAGTAATTGATAAGCTTAGTAATTCTGGGCACTTTATTCCTATAAAGTCTACTTTAAAATCTATTAACATCACTAAAATATTCGTGAAAGAAATTTTTAGACTACATGGCATTCCTAAAATGGTGATTTCGGATAGAGATGTAAAATTCACATCTACATTTTGGAAAGAATTGTTTGCAGGCTTAAATTCTAACTTGAATTTCGGCACAAGCTACAATCCACAAACGGATGGGCAGACTAAACGAACAAACCAAATTTTTGAATATATGCTACGAATATATGTAAGGACAAAACCAAGTACGTGGGAATACTACCTGCACTTGGTGGAATTTGCATACAATAATGGTTACCAAACATCAGCTAAGATGAGTCCCTTCGAAGTGTTGTACGACAGAAAGTGTACAACTCCGATTAGCTGGGATAACCCAGTTGACAGACTCATGGTGGGACCAGAAATGCTCCAAGAAATGGAGAAAATGGTAAGAAAAGTACAGTAGAATTTAAAAGAAGCACAGGACAGACAGAAAAGTTACGCAGACCTGAAAAGAAGACACCAGGAATTCCAAGTTGGAGACCATGTTTATTTAAAATTCAAAGCCAGAGGAAGTTCATTAAAGCTAGGAAACTGTTCCAAGTTGGCGCCGAGGTTTTGTGTCCCTTTCGATATCTTAGCTCGAATTGGACCCGTGACATATCAACTTGCACTTCCTCCAAATCTGAAAATTCATAATGTATTTCATGTTTTTTGTTAAAAAATTATGTTCATGATCCTACTCACATGATTGATTGGAACATGGTGCAGGTGGAACCAGAAGGCAAGTTCCAAGAAGAACCTTTGTGCATTATGGAAAGGAGAGAAATATAACTACGAAACAGAGTCGTCGCCCACATAAAAGTGAAACGGAAGCACTTTAGTCCTGAGGAGGCCACTTGGGAATTGGAGGGAGATTTGCAGAAATCTCATCCAACCCTGTTCCGAGAAAAGAATGAACACTGAGGAAAGTGTTGTGCTGAAGGGAGAAATGATGTAACATCCCCAAAAATAAATTATTATTGAAGTCTAAAAAATACATAGGAATTTATTTCCGTTTTTGGTAAATTTGAAATTGGAAAATTATTGCCATTTATGGCAATTCCAAATTTAGAATTTAGTTAATTGTAATTTATTATTATGACTGTTGGGCAAAGATTTGATTTTCCCAACCAACTCTTTGACTATAAAACTTGTAATAAACAAATATTTTTAATATTATTGCTGAGAGACAAATGGAACGGCCTAGTTGAAATCAGTTGACCGTGACTCCATGAGTGGGGAACATGTTGGAACTACCTCATGGTTGAATGTTACAAGTGGAAAATCAGGAATTTGGCCATTGGCAGCCCCTGAAAATCATGGAATTGTAAAGCTGTGAAAATTCCCAAGGGGTAAAAGACCTAGGCACAAGATTCTTTTGCATATACAGCATATGGGAGGAGGCAGGACACTGCCTAGTATGCGAGGAAATAATAATATCACTTGTTTTTATGAGCACTGATATCTGAGTGTGGGGCAAGGACAAGTTCTTTCGAAAAATGAAGAAGGACTATAGCTAAGGAGGAGTTCTGGAGTTCACCCTCATGGATTCATGGTCAGGCTAGGGGGTGAATGGATCAAGTAGATTGGTTGTTCAATGCTAGGGGGTGAATGGATCAAGTAGATTGGTTGTTCTATTATTTGGTTGCGGAACTTGGTTGTTCCATTTTTGTCCCAACACTTTGTTCATATATGTACTCCTATCTTTTGTTTTGTTGAATTGTTTTACTAGATTTTGGCTAATTGGAATAAAACAAATTATAGGATGAACCCTTGGAAGTTTGACTTTGGTTAATGAATAAAGTAAGAAAGCTATTGTGTGTTAGTTTTTGTAGGTACAGTTTGATTTTTCTAATGAATAAAGTAATACGGATACTGTGTGTTAGATGTGTTGTTGGGAAATAATACACTACAGACTATGTTAGGGTTAGACTTGATTCATCATGACCTTAAAGAAATCACCTTTAACCTACCACCCCAAAACTTTAAACCCCTTTTCACATACAAGCATGGAAAGGACCTACTAACCTTTCTACCCATATTTGGTGTAGATCTTCCGTTGCGCTTTGTCCGCTTGTTTGCGCTACTCCTTCCAAATATAACCTACAATCAAGACAAACAAAAACATCACGCATGCTATTTTTCTACTTTGAGGGTTAGACATTTAAGCATAAATTGCACCAATCATAAATAATCCATGCATTGGGACGGGAAAAGTATTCTTTTTATTACCAAAAGTGAATCAATTTACAATCAATGTTGAGACCGACCATCGCTCCTTTATCCTGATCCCCGGCTCCTCCTCTTCTTTGTCCCTCCAACTCATGGCGCCACTCCTTAGGCTTGAGGAAAGGCTGTGCTGGTTACAAATGGATTCGGGAATTGGGTAGAGTTTCTTTGCTTATAATTTTCCTCCTCCAACTAGTACCCTCATCACCCATTCTTTATAGGCTAGAAGGAGCTAGGTTTTGATTTTAACTCGTCATGCATGGCCTCGAGTTCCGCTTTAATCAATTCCCATAGCTTTGTCCCGGCCGACAACTTTCCGCTTTGTGCTTATTAGGTAACATCGGGTTAGTAGTCCGCCAAATTGCTCCAACTACAAAGAGTAGGCCCGCCAAGATTCCAACACGCAAGAGGGTTACTGCTACAAGTGACTTAACTCAAAAAGGATTTTCAAAGAGGTTTCTCAAAGAAATGTTTTGGCAATGAAGGGATATGAGTTGGTTCGATGCCAAGTATGTGTGGTGCAATTTATAGGGTTATAACAGATGCCTCTAATGTGTGAGTTCGAGCATCCGGCGTATCAAAATACATTACCAATCTCTTTACCAATCTATACCGATATGATGAATGAGTGAGCCCAAGTATCAAGCACCAGGAGGTGTCGTCTGCAAAATAACAAATGTCTCACCGAGGCGGGCATACCCATGCTCGGGATAAAATAGAACCATGGCTACCAATCAAATACACTGTAGATCCATGTCAAATAACTATAAAGAGTAGTTGTGAATAATACACAGCGGAGCTACATCTCGAAATCAGAAAGATATACATATAAAGTATCCATATCCCAGAAGTTGATTCGGCTTGATGGTTGTACTTCAGTGCTCGAGAAACAACTTCAAAATCTTCTAAACTTGGGTAGGAGTGTAATATGAGTGTACGACTGCACTACCCAGAGGTCTTCGACAGCTCGTCGGTTATGGACTTGATAATCTTGATGATCGGACTGAAGTCTTCAGTGATTTCAAACAAAGACTTGATTGGACATTCAGGATGGCCGGGTATGCGGACAAGAGACATATTGTAGAGGGGTCGACTCAGGCTCATTGACAATTTTCCCTTGGATAATAGCACGACAAGTGATAAGACTCAGAAAGCATATCTGTTAATCATAAGTCCACGAAGCAGGAGGCAATGCAAACTCTCCATATGTTTGGAAGAGTAACCAAACAGTGGAGGACACAACTCTATACAACGAGCAAAGCTTCCTAAGGTCGTACTACATCCCATAGTCTGATGAATCAAATGGACAGATGTGCTTTATCCAAGGGTGACTCATTATGCTACCAATAAAGAAAATACTTTTCCCATCCTCTTTTTGGGGTATATTTGATTTTTTTGTTCTTTTTGATAGTTGTTGAAAAAGAATAAAGGAATATTCCGTTACAATGGAGGAACGAGTACGGAAAACATAAAAGCTCAAGGAACAAGGACAAGACTGATGTTCTGGGAAATGATGCTCGGAAAAAATCCTCCAGTGGCCAAAGGTGTTAAGATGCAGAAGCAAACTGTTACAAGCATGATGGGTAAGGTATGCAAATGTGGTTGATAAAACACACAATGGTAACGTCCTTCGATGTAAGTTTAACGAGCCCAGAGAAGGGAAGCTTGGTGGTTTTTCATATTTAGAGAGTCTGAAAAAGCATAAAAGGAAACTCCATTGGGGTACCTTTCTCGTCAATAGTCTAATCGGTTCAAAAAAGGGATAAACTAGCACCGATTAGACGTCAATTCAAAACCAATTTAACGAGTA